>JALPQI010030485.1:0-68039 GCA_025490895.1 Thaumatotibia leucotreta | reverse complement strand
AGAATTATTAAAAAGCAGAAGAATTAAACTATAAGCCATCTTTATAAATTATAATCAGTGTTGCCAGCTCTAATATGAAAATATAAGCAGAAGCATAACCTAAAACTCAGGAATCTCAGGATATAGAGAAAAAAAATGTGATTGTGATATTATTAGTGATCGGAAACTTCGGGTTGAACTTCGGGTGCAAAACTTTAGTGGGCATGAAAGAGCACGTAGTACATTCATAAAATATATATTTCTACACAACCAAACTTTGTAACTTCAACATTCTGAGATAGCAAATAAAATTGGATACAGATTTTTCAATAATATTCGTATTATTCTTGGCTAAAGTTTCCCATGTATCAAATTTTTGTTATATTTTTGCACCATAGTTCCGATTACTGATATTATAATAAAGTGTTGATAGTGAAAGCACGCGTAATATTATAATGGCGTATTATTTTGGCAGCCTCCGTGGCCGTTCGTAGTGACCCTGCCTACTGCCTACGAAGCTGGAGGTTCCGGTGTCGAATCCCAGCGACGGCATTGTTTGTGTATTTATTTATCACAAATATTTGTTCCTTGGTCATGTTTGTCTATGTATTTAAGTATCTATATGTATCTAACTATTATATGTATCGTCGCTTGGTACCCACATCACGATCCTTAATTGAGGTTATCGTGGGACTAGGTCGATTTGTGTAAGATGTCCCAAGATATTTTATTTTTAATGACAAAAGATGTTATCAATCCGCTGATGACATTGGATTTGTAACCGCTCATATATTTTAACTTGTCCCCCGTGCAGGGACCGTGTCTTGAATTATTTAACGAGTGACCGACTGAGGGCTCATTGAGCGAGAAATGTGGGAAAATCGTTACGGCACACACTCCAGACGATCATATGTATTCATTTAATAAATAAGATACCAACGTGATATAAATAAATAAGTATTTGAGGGTAATGTTAAGCAGATTGATCTCTCTCTCGTAAGTTATTGGGTACTTATCTCAGGCCTACTACCGCGAACTTAGGAATCCGTAAAATTGGTGGATTTGTCTCAGGGTGCGTAGACAAGCTGCCAATCGCTAACGCTTAATCGTCAATCGTAAACGAAAGGCAGCTAACTGTCTTTGTTGCACTAATATGAAAGAGTGACAGAGAGGGAAAACTACGATACGCTACTAAGCGCTAGCGATTGGCATCTTGGCTAAGGATCCTGTTACTCCAATTAAAGCGTCATTGTGTGATAGAGACAAATCCTTGAAAACGGATTTCGAAGTTCGCGGTAAGGCCGTAGTAAATTGAAGGGTCCACGGAAAAAACATGTCTTGTGCTTAAAAAAATCAGGAAAAATTCACACCTGACTCTGTGAAAAGTAAGGTGGTTTTTTTCTTTTATAATTTGAATTGAGTAGACATGTTCTTTCCGTGGAGCCTTCAATTAGAAAGTGTGTTTCGGAATTAAATCAGGTGCAAAATAAGGTGCATATAAAAACGCTCGAAAAATGTCCCAGTGCACTGTAATCCTGTGTAATAAGATCGAAGTCGTAACATATTTACAAGAGAATTCTTTCGATATATACTTTTGTACTTGAATGTGCTATGATGAATGTAGGAATTTTAGGAACGATAAAAAAAAGTTTGTTTTGTCCGAAAATGACTGTCATATTATATTTTTTACTTCTTTTAACGTCAAGAATGCATGGTAAAGTGTACCAGAATACTTATTCGCAATTTATTGAAACCCTAAAACGACCGAAGCATGTAATGTGTCTGATCGTAACATCGTCTCAAAAGTTCTACTCAAGATTTGAAAAAAATCTATAAAATTCAAATAAAGCAGGATCTTGTCCTATAGCGGGTGAATGTTCCAGTAAATTATAAAAGGCTTTAATAACAGCCAATGCAATATCCTTTGAAATGAAAATTAATGTGGTCGTCTAAGCATTACATGAATTATTTAATAGGCAGGGAATCTGAATTTCGGGCCTTAATATTAAACTAATAACTAACAGTCATGAATTTCATTATATATTCACGAATGAAAAATGGAATTCGTATAATTAATTTTGTTTTTCTGTAAATTTCAAAAGTTATAATAAGCACTAATCATGACGCTCGGTATAAATAGTCAGACACCTGTCAAATACTTCAGTTAGAATTATTTCTTGCGGGTGAATCAACTTTTTTCTGTGTGTTATTGCAATGTTTACGGTCATCAGAGTCACGATGGTTTTATGCAAAATTATGCTACTTAAATTATGTAAACATGCATGTAGCCTATGTTTGTAGGTGACCCATTAAGGAAAGGGTTTATTAACACCAGAAAAATGAATGTTTGCATAGTTTAAGTAGCATAATCACTACATAGTATAAAATAAAGTCACCTTTTCTGTCCCTATGTCCCTTTGTACGGTTAAATCTTTAAAACTACGCAACGGATTTTGATGAGATGAGTAATTAAAGAAGAAGGTTTTTATGTAGGTATATAGTACCCGTGCGAAGCCGGGGCGGGTCGCTAGTTTTGTTTAAAATCATCGTGACTCAGATGACCGGAGCCATGGCAACAACATACAGAAAAAAGTTAATTTAGTTAATTTAACCCCTCAGCTTTTTTAAGTCAACAATAAATATTAAATGAATGCTTTGGTAGCTAAATGTGCTTTAGTGCCTAATGAAATGAAAACAAACACGTGATAGTAATTCCATTTATAATTTAAGACAAAAGCGGCTAATAGCATGTCAACGAAACTTTGTATACATTATGAGACTATTGTATGCTTTATCGATTTACCATTATGTAAACATGTTCAGTCCCTAACTTTTCCCGTGGGTATGAGTCGACTAAGGGATTGCAATGTCGCTGACCAATCAAATAGTTTGAGCGCCGGGAACTCACGAGGGGAGTTCTCTGTGGGAGGTCCATTTTCGCTACAAAGCGGAAAAATCACGGGATCGGCTACGAGCGTAGCGCGTAGCACTCGTTGGCAATGAAAGATTTAACACGAGTTTGATGATGGGCTGCAACGTCATTATAAACGACGCACTACTGCTTGGCCGTGTGGTGACGGCAGTAAGAATACATTTGTCACCACCCCAACTCCTCCTGCGGGTGTCGTAAGAGTCCACTAAGGGATTAAAGTGTCACTGACCATTATTTGATAAAAGATTGATGACAGGCAGCAGCGTCATCATAGTGGACAGTATTGCGATCGCTGATCCGCTTGCCCAGCATGGCGATATGGGCATTTACCTCCTAATGCGTTTATACGCATAGGTAATAGGAGAGGCCTACGTCCAGCAGTGGACTGAGATAGGCTGATGATGAACTCTTCACGTGGGTATCGTAAGAGTCGACTAAGGGATTGAAATGTCGCTGACCAATCATTAACACGAGTTTGATGATGGGCAGCAATGTCATCATAGTCGACACACTACTGCGATCACCAATCCGCTTGCGTAGCGATTGTGGGTAGTTACCTCCTAATGGGTCCATGCGCGTAGCTAGGCCTACGTCCAGCAGTGGACTGAGATGTGCTGGTGATGCGTGCTGTGAAACAATTTCAGTGCGCTCGTGATAATAAACAATACGTGTCTCCATATATTGATTTAAACTTTCACGATTATCACTCATACTCTGACGTTTCGGGCATGACGTTACACACGTGGTCGCAGGCTGACTCAAACGACCACGGGTGTAACGTCATGCCCGAAACGTCAGGATATAATTAAACGTAAGTTTACGCGATTAAGACCCGTTTGTCCTTAAAACATGAATACCTACGTGTCTCCCTTCCTCGGGTGTTTAAAAACACCTTTTAGGGCCATAAGTAAATTACCATTCGGCCGAGTACATCACGTTTCAGTCCACACGCTGCATGGGGCGTGCGGGGAACGCAAAATGGCAAATTACACAGAATTCATGACAGTGACTACTCCAACAGACTCCGAAATGACGCGGCTGAGAAGTCTCTATAGTAGAATTCACAGATCATCATTCACAGATCATCATTCACAGATTGATAAAGTTCTGTGTCCATTGTAAGATCATTGCTTTTAAGACATCAAGGTTCCAGGTATTACCGATTCTAGCAAAAATACTTAACACTTTGCGGGACAGTACGCCTATAGTTGTCCGGGACGTAGGCTTAACAATGGTTAATTAAAAGTAGTCCATCCTTGTTTTTGTAAAATTCAGGATACTGGCTGGACAGTTCAATAATAAGTCAACACCGATGCGGTTCATTAGAGGTTTAATCAAAGACTAAGCAATCAAATACAAAACTACCTACATAATGTTTAGCTGTGCTACCCACATTCTATCATCATATATCACAGTTTTAATTAGAGTTAACATCGGTAACGTAAAACTTATAGTTTAAGAACTTTATTCTTATGGTTTAAGAACTTTATTCTAATAAAGAATTTACAAAATCCGCTTACAATGAGAACACAATTTTATAAACTTAATCGATCATATCCCTAAAAATGATGGTACAAATTCCATTATTTCTACTATGCTATTAAATCCACGAAGTTTAATAAAATAAATATAATAAAATAATAATATAGTTTAATATAATATAAACAAAAAGTAATTACAGCTTCATTGCATAATGATGTAACGATGAATCGAGCACTCTTATGCGCTGTATCGGAACATTTTTTGTCGCATATACATACTTACCCATTCTTTTTGCTGTCCTTTAAATTTGCACAACTCTACCCAAGAATCCATCATCATAGTAAATAAGAAGTAGCTGCTCATATCCGAGCGACACAAAACATTGTAAGCTACCAATGTCAACTGCGCTATCTAAAAATAAGTGATCTGTGATTTACGATTAACTGGATCGTCAGAAGTTATTTTTCTTTTCGGATATAAAATTGGATTGTGTACCGATAAAAAGGGTATTGATTGATGGTAGCAATCTTCTTTGATGTTGTTTGCTCGAAATTGAATAATCTTATTATAAAAATGTACTTACATTTTTTCTTGTTTTGTGTAACTATTTAGATATCATTTTAATACATTCGTTATTGTAAGTTACCGCTGTTATGACAGTTCATATTGATTGTAATTTAGTGTAGTAGAATGATAGTAATTGTATTGCTTTAGCTTGTTTCCAGCTAAGAGAAGGGCTTGGTTACCTAATTAGAAGAAAAATTAAATTTATTGTGTTCGAGGGTTAAACACACATACATATATTGTACTTTCGAGTATCATAAATGAAAGTAGGTATGTTACGTTACAAATTGTGCAACTTTTTTGTTACATTAATATGAAAAATTAAAAACTATTACTTGTCGAAACGTAAACAAGGAAGACTTATATAGTTGTTCGTCGAAAAACGTGAACATTTTTGTACAAAGCTTTCCGTATGTCGATGTCGTCATTAACCCTGTAAACGACAAGAAAAATGGTGCTCATATTGCTGTAGTGCTATGCCTGCCTATCGGGAGCTGTTGAAGTAATTGTTCTGTCTGACATTAACCGTTTGGACGCCAATGACTGATATATCATCGGCACCACGGGCTCAACTGACCGATATATGTCACGATCCACAGAACAAAATACTGCCCTGCACTGCACGCACGTGCGTAAAGTTGAAATTCAGTTTCGATACCTCGGCTTGGCGTTTGAGTGAGAGCTTTTGTATTTGACGTGGCATCAAAATACTCCTCCTACTTAAGTCGGCCCCTCACTGCTGAGGATCGTGGCCATGATGTAGTCGCTGAAGAAGGCCTCTCCATCTACTGCATTCTTGAGCTTGATGATGGGCCACAGATATCGCCATCTGGAGTTCCTGGGACACCTGGTCGGACCATCTTCCGGGACTACGTCCTCTTGGTCGCTTGCCATCCACATTGCCAGTTGCCAATTGCCAATGACTTTTCTAAGTTATCGGTAGCCCGGCGTGCTATATGTCCGAAGTACTGCAATATTCTTTATCAAAACACTAACAAGTTAATAAATCAATTGTTATTTTAGAACATGAAAATTTAATGTGTTGTGTTGCTAGGACATAATTAGGTTATATTGATTCAAACATTCACAATTATCAGTTATTATATCACTCATATTTTAAAGACCAACGGGACTTAATCGCGTAATCTTACGTTAAATATTCTGGAGTTTGATTACGACCACGGGTAACGTGTAACGTCATACCCAAAACGGCAGGATATTTTTAATCTTCTCACACACTTTATGATTTATTTGTTTTGAGGCAATCTTCCCACCTAGCATTTTACTAGGCTTTGTTAAATTTGTTACTCAAGCCACATTTTGATGTGAGTAGCAAAACATTCAGAAGGTCAGACAGAAAACATGTTTTAGATTCACGTGAGACTCAAACAAATTAAAATAATATCAAACTATTCCGGAGCACCCTCGGCCAAAAAGAACGCGTCGGGCTTTGGCCGAGGGTGCTTCGGACGAGGACCCTCTTAATGGGTCGAAACATGTCGAGTAATCATCGACTTAAAAACGTGAGTAACCCGGTTGGAAATAAGAATTTATGTTTCTTTTAAAAATAGGTGCACAAACCCCAGCCACTACATCAGCATACGGGTTACATTAATCACGACTTAATGAAGACTTGGCGATGGACTGATAAAGCACGCTTGAAAGAGGCGGGACGAGCCTTTGTGACCGCTTATTAGCTTTGCGACATATTGTTCTATCTTTTTTGTGGTTTGTTTTTGTGCTAATGAATGGTTTGTGCAGTGGAATTAACAATTCAATGGAAAATAAAGAGTGAATTAAATTGACATGGATTTTTGTAATTTCAGTTTTGACCCAGAAACCTATTTAGATGATCAAACTTTGCTTATAAACTCAACAACAAAAAGAGACCTGTTAATGTTAATGGCTACCTCCACAGTTACTGAAAGTCTTTCAGCAGACACGTCCTGAGCCCAGTGCAATTACTTTCTCATTTAGCACTATAATAACTGAACACCATTTATATCCCACAATAAAGCGGTAAATGTTCAATGCATTCATTTGTTCCAGAGTCCCGGGCGCCACTCCTCGCGGCTCAGTGTCAAGTACAGGCAGCTCTCGGTTGGCACGGCTCTTGACACAGGGGGTGCGGGGGGAGGAACTCACCATAGATGCCCCCCGGAGACTTAGCTGGGAGAGGTAAGACTAGCCTACTCAGTGTCAAGTAGTAGCTCTGGGGTGGCAAAGCTCCTGAGACATGTGATACCAGAAGAGCTCACTAGACTAGATGCCCCTCCTTCAGCTGGGAAAAGTGGACTGGGACTATTGTCTCCAAGACTTTTGTCACAGCAGCGAGAGGCTGGAGCGGTTCTTGATGTAGGGGGTGTTAGAAGAGCTCGCTATAGCTCCCCAAGAAACTCAGCTGGGAGATGTAAATCTCGGTTCTTAGCGCAGGCGGTTACATAATACTAAAGCTTTAAGGCCACTGAAATTTTGATACAAAACCTGGAAGCAGAAGTCTTACAATTTAAGGAAAATTTTCGGTTATTGTCGTCAATTCAAAATGTAATCAATGATGACTCATCATCATGATTATCATAGTACTATCATTCAACGATTTTCTCACACATTAAGCACTTTGTGGTTTATTTGTTTTGAGGTACCTAGGTAATCTTTCTATCCAGTGTCTTGCATGATCATGCAATAAAAAAGGGTTTGTTAAGAATTTACGTCTACAGATCAAAACTAAACCGTCTTATAAGCTCAAGGTACTTATCCTTTACTTGAACTTGAATGAACATAAAACAAAACTCTAAAGTTAACCCTTTATGCTCATAAAGACATAAAGAGTATTTATTTTAGTTTTGAAATAAGTGCCTCTTTTATACTCGTATTCTTTGCAGTATAAGAAGCTATAAATTTAAATAATTCAGTTGCAAACTTACGCCTGGTAGACACATAAAGAATACCTAACTTCTTTTATAGCGTCATTTTTTTTATCTAAATGGCTCTTTGAGATGGTGTGTTTTCTGTAAAACCTACTTGTCTCATCAGAAGATCAGCGCTGGCTCACTTCAGCATCGCGCTGAGACGAGATCATTTCGTGGCTTTTTTTATGTGACGAAAGTAGTCAACTGAGCTCTCAGCCCACCTGATGGAAAGCGGAAACTGAGGCCCATGGACATAGTGACCAAAAAATCGCATATACCCTGAGGACTTAGAAGGATTGCCTCTATGCCAGGAAATACACCGGCTATCTTACCCCCAAACCGGAACACAGTACTAACTATTTAGCGGCAGGTTAACGGAAGTCCTACCACCAGCAAAAAGCAGCTTTGTTTATTTCTGTTTTGTTACTATAGTTTTGTGTCTTCGTAAGTGTTATAAAGTCTACGAATAAATAATTATTGTATTCTAATATATTATTCTAAGGACTGATTTATCAATCTCCAGTTAACAGTGTCTGTCAGATTAATTTTGTGTTAGTTGTGTTCTGTCACTGTCACTTTTTCCCTCCATTTCAATCACCAATATATTGATTAAAACTTTCATTGCGGACGAGTGCTACACGCTACGCTCGTAGCCGATCTCGTGATTTTTCCGCTTTGTAGAGAAAATGGACCTGCCACAGAGAACTCCCCTCGGGAGTTCCCCGCGCTTAAGGTTCAACTTCACCAAACTTTTATTCGAAGAATATCGCTTACTCTAAGTCCAGCCGTTCACCTGTAAGTTCTTACGTAAATTATAGGGACTATATTAAGGAATGAGATTGTCATCTTTATTCACCTCTCACTCCTTAATATAGCTCCGTCCATATAACTTACGTAAGAACTTACAGGTGTACGACTTGGCTAAGGCCGCTCGTACACCTGTAAGTTCTTACGGACGTACTTACTTATAGGGACGGGGCTATACTAAGGAATGAGATATTCATCTGTCATTCCTTAGTATAGCTCCGTCCCTATAACCTACGTAAGAACTTACAGGTGTACGAGCGCTCTAACCCCCTTATTCATAAACGTTTGTTAACTTAACAAGCTAACGCTAATAATTATTGTTTGTCCCTTTCGGTCTTAACAATGTGTCCATGAGAGCAAAAGGGACAAAGGCAAAAACGTTTATGTATAAGGGGGTTAGATGCTAGTGTTACTATGGAGCTTTGAAATTGTCACCCGAGGGTAATAGCGTTATTCTTCGAAAAAAAGTTCGGTGCAATCGAGCTTAATTAATATAAAGTTGTGAGTAAGGATTGTAAGGAATGATTACACAAAAGATCCCAATGGGTCGAAGTGTATCCGTAAGGGCCCCACCAATAAGATAAGATAAGAGTAAGGAATGAAATAGAAAAATATGAGTAATTAGTATTTAAAAGAATAAAAAATAAATAAATAAATATCTTGGGACATCTTACACACATCTTCAACCTAGTCCCACGGTAAGCTCAATTAAGGCTTGTGACTTGTGATGAGGGTACCAAGCGACGATATATATATAATAGATAGATACACATAGATACTTAAATACATAGACAGCCATGACCAAGGAACAAATATTTGTCATAAATAAATGCACAAATAATGCCCTTGCCGGGATTCGAACCCGGAACCTACAGCTTCGTAGGCAGGATCACTACCAACTAGGCTACGCAGGCTGGTATTTATTCCAATTTACAGGCATTTTGGAAAACTCGTCCGATTTAGATCATCTCAACAGGACTTATTGAATTTACACTTCAAAGTTCAGGGATTTTCCGCTGATTAGCAAGTATTTGACAGTTACGCCGAATGTCTAACTCCGAGGCGAAGTTTAGCCGCGAATTATTCCGGAATAAGTAATGAGTTCAAGTTAGACAGTGGAACAATAAGAACTATTTAGTTAATCCTCCTCTAGGGTGGCTTGTTTAGCTTATCATTCAATCTTGGCTTAGTTGTTGATAAGTATGGGTCTAAGAATGCTAATGTATGAGTGCGAGAAGGATTTTCTAAGTTATTATTTATTTCTTTAAACTTTATTGCACAAAAGTAAAACTTATCTCTACCAGTCAACCTTACAGGCCCGGACACGACATTGGTCTAAAGCGATCAGCGGCGAGCGAATCCATGAGTTGGAGCGGGATGCCGATATGGGTACTCCCTCTCGCACATATGATTTTCCGCTAATCCGGTCGCCTTAAACCAATGTCGTGGCTGGCCACGGCAAAGCAAAGTAGAGAGATTGTGCTACATCTAATTGATTAATACAAACTAAATTTATTTAAATATGCGATGTTGTTAACACGTTCAATGCGCTAGGGGGTCTTTCGACCTCTTACAAAGTATGGTTATTTACGAGTTGAACTAATTGCCGCAGCGAAGTTGTTAATTACATGAAATTTTGAGTACTACATAAAGAGTTAAAACATTATAAAATTTTGGAAAATTTCGAGAACTTCAACAAAAACCGATTCCGATCCCTGCTCAGGCGACGTACATAGTTCCTAAATTTGTATGAAAGTAAGTTTCGCATACATGGTCGCGCAAAGAATATATATAATATACAGGGTGTAAGTCTAATACGGGCGATGCTCTTAACAGGTGTTAGTTTACGACATAATAAGTACATTCAAATAACTTTTTCACCACACTGCTCGTAAACACGCTGTTTGTCCTTCAATTTCAGAGCGCAAAACTGTGTTTTAACCTCTAGAGGTTAAAGTAATTTTTTTTTTATCTTCTGGGTAGACTAAAGCAATAACTTATACGGCCTGAGAGTGCAATAAGCTTTTTGACGTTTGAACTAGACAGTACGTTAGAAAACTCAATAGTTTCTAACAGATTCATACACATAAACCTTTCATAATAATATATTATATGTTCAATATGCTATAATCCAAATTAAATACCACATTTTCTTGTAAAAGGTTTTTAATTAAAAGTTCTAAAAATACGTCATATAAAAACAATAGGAAAATAAAAGTGTTGACACTATGCAAATTTCAGAACGCATCCGAATATTTTTTTCTTTTAAAATCTAAACGAGTTCGGTCGTGTTTTGTTTTCTTTCACTCTTAATTTTTTAAGTTTTCGGGTAATTGCGAGATGCGAAAGTGGGATAATTCCGAAAATCACAGAAAAATAGCCAACAACTACATGAGTCTCATTTTGGAATAATCCTGAAGTTTTAAGCATTGCCACGCCAAGATAAATATTTGAGGTTATTGTTTTATTATTTGTTGATTTGTTTATTTTTTGGAAGTTGAGGACTTGCAAATAAATACCTTCTAATTTGTTATGTTTGAGTTTTATTTCGCACGTTTCCTCGCTTTAGTGTGGTGAAAAATGTTGTGTTTCACTCGGCAGCAAAGCTTGTTCAACTCTCGTGCCTTAAAACCCTCGCATCGCTCAAGATTCAATCGCATCGCTCAAGACTCAAATGGAATCTTAAATGGAATCTCAAATGGAATCTCAAATGGAATCTCAAATGGAATCTCAAACGGAATCTCAAATGGAATCTCAAATGGAATCTCAAATGGAATCTCAAATGGAATTTCAAATGGAATCTCAAATGGAATGGAATCTCAAATTCTGGAATCTTTCGCTTGCTCGGGTTTCAATATTTGCACGAGAGTTACACAATCACTTTGCTCCCTAGTAAAACAAATAACTATTACTTAAAATTAGAGCTATAAAATTTTCCATTCAAAATAATTCGGCGCGCAATGTAGAGCAACATAGTTAAATACTAGTTGACAGCTAATTTCAAAAGCAGATGACATAACTGCCATATCAACATTAACAAATGTTCATACCAACATTGCTGCTCCGATAGTCTTAAAAAAATTCTGTGGGGTCATAATTAAGAGTAACTTTAAAAAAACCTTGTAAACCTTGATTACACTAATGAATCCCATGCCTGGTTTAATTGATCGCCTGTATTAGATTTACACACTGTATACAATATGTAAGTTCCCATAGTTGATTGACCTTTGTACCTACTACCTAATGTTATGACGTTGTATAACAGACTTATTGCGACAACATGCAGCCAATCTGCATGCAAGTCACGTAACTACGAACTGCGATACATGGGATCCGTTGCGGGTTGTTTCAGGAAATTGCGAGTTTCATTAACTCGGGTAACTTGGAGTTGTTTGTTTTTTAGGCTGTGTTTCTCACGATTGTTTGGTAAATAAGGAGAATAAATAAGGAAAGAGCGTATTTAGCTGGCAACGGACATGACACAAATGAGATCAATTTGTGTAAAATAAAACAAATTGAAGAAGATACGATTTTATTGTGACTTATACAGGAAATCAGACTTATACAGGAATACGAAATCGTTTTCTCTTATAGTATTCTACCGGGTGTCACAAGATTATAGGACATGAAGGGAAAGTACCTTAAATATTCTAGAATGGATATTTTACTGAAAGAAGACTTTATGTTATTTTTAAAAGCAAATTAAACTGCATTCAAAGTTTTTCAAAACATTACTTTGGCTCACCCGGAAATCGTACCAAATACTTCTTTTTCGAATTTTGTACCAAACATCTTCTTTTAGTATCTATACTATATGTCTTAAGAAAAATAGTTATTTGTTATACAAGGGTGCAAAGTTGTATTTTACCCGCGAGTATGAAATTGAAACACGAGCAAGCGAAAGGATTCTATAGTTGAACCACGAGCGAAGCGAGTGGTTCTAAAATAGAATCCTGAGCGCAGCGAGTGTTTTAACATACGAGAAGTAAAATACATTTGCACCCGTGTGTAACAAAACTTTTCCCCTCACTATAGCGAGGAAACTCAAAAAAGGTAATTATTTGTTCACATTAGAATCATCATCGGGTTAGTGATAATAATTTTCCAAATGCATACCACGAAAAAGTAAACGCAGCACGATTTTAACACATTCCTGTAGTTCCACACCAACGCCAATGCATTATTAAATCATTCTCATTCATTATTTTTACAAAATTATAACAGAACACGCTGAAAGTTGTTTAGTTTACTATTTTTATGCGTGTTCGAGTCGGTAAATAAAGATTATAACCTATAATGGATTCCGTTTGTGATTTTCGATACGATGTATTTCGATGTGACAGAAATCTTAATATCACAAATAAGTGTACGGGCGGCGGTGTAATGGTGTGTGCTCGTCGCAATCTTTGCGCTGCGGTGTACCGTGACTGGTCATGCGCGGGATTCAAATCGCTGTGTGTAGGTATACGGGCGCGAGCGCTTTGCGCTCCGGCCGATCTATTTGCTGCGTTAGCATATCTCCCGCCAGATGAGGAAAAATTGCCAAGTAACTTAGAGGAACTAAAAAATAGTTTTACGCGCATGATTAATAACCTGCCTACGTGTAATTATTTATTATTGGGTGACTTTAACTTACCATGTATATCATGGTGTAGTGACAATGATATAGGTTACACTTTGTTGAGTCAGGGTAGGCTGGATTTTAAAAACGCAGCGTTATCCTTCGTCGAGGATATGCAGCTTTTGGGTCTAACCCAGAATAATTTTATAAAGAATTCTTGCGGCAATATTTTAGATTTATGTTTTGGTAATTTGCCTATGCTTGTGTCCCAATGTCAACCAATTACAAAGATTGATGTTTATCATCCACCATTCGAAATTGACATATTAGACCTTTATATAAAACCTTTAAAGTCTAAACCAGCTCCTCGATATAACTTTTTTAAGTGCGACTATGATACAATTAATGCACACTTAAATAATATAGACTGGAAAAACATCTTATACACCGGAGATATAAATAAATCGGTTGATATTTTTTATAATAAGCTAAATGAATGTTTTGTGAAATAAGTACCTCTTTCTTATCCAAAAAATGATTCATACCCGATTTGGTTTAGCACTTCGCTCATAAAGATAATACGAGAAAAATCTAAAGTACATAGAAGGTGGAAAAAAATTTCGAACCCACGTGATTATGATGAGTTTTCTATGCTCAGAGCTAGACAAAAACGTGTACAGGGGGAATGCTTTCAACGTTATAATGATAACACCGAATCTTATATTCGAAGATCTCCTAAATTCTTTTGGAAATATGTAAAGTCTAAGAGGGGAGGCTCGAACTATCCTAATTGTTTTAGTCTTGGTAACAATAACTTCTGCAGTGTAGAAAATATCTGTAATGCGTTTAATACATTTTTTGAAAGTGTGTTCGACTCTACAAATTCATCTTACAACCCCAACACTATTTTTACGTCTAGTAATCAGAACGACGTACTGTCAGGTGTAGATGTGAATCGTGACACAGTCATGAAGTTTTTAAAGGGCTTAGATAAATCTAAAGGATCTGGCTGTGACGGTATTCCGCCTATTTTTTTGGCTTCTTGTGCTGAAAGTCTGTCATATCCTTTAACCATTATCTTTAAGCATTCGTTAAGAGATTGTGTTTTTCTTTCCATCTGGAAAAAAGCAAACATTATTCCTATACATAAAAAAGGCTCAAAGTCCAATATTGATAACTATCGGCCAATATCCATTCTCAATACAATCGCAAAGCTTTTCGAGTCTATAATTTTTAAACAAATTTATCCCATTGTAGCCCGAGGAATCTCGGATACACAGCACGGTTTCTTAAAAGGTCGTTCCACAGTATCAAATCTAGCCTGCTTCTCTAATTATGTTTTAACGCAGATGGAAGGAGGTGGTCAGGTTGACGTAATCTATACGGACTTTGAAAAGGCGTTTGATAAAGTCAACCATGCCATACTACTCAAAAAACTTCAGGCACTTGGAATTCATGGAGATTTACTCAGATGGGTAAAATCATACCTTACTAACCGTTCTCAGGCCGTGGTTCTTGGTGGATTCAGGTCTGACTATATCAGAGTTCCCTCGGGCGTGCCGCAGGGCTCCCATTTGGGTCCCCTTTTCTATAATGCGTATATATACGACATCGGCTCTTGTTTTACCACTGCTCGTCACTTATTATATGCAGATGACAAAAAAGTATTCATGCGTGTTAATTCTATAGCCGACTGTGAGCTCCTTCAGAACGATCTTAATAACTTAGCCGAATATTATGCGCGTAATATGATATCGATTAGTATAAATAAATGTCAGTGCATAAGTTTTACTCGCACTACTAAATCAATCAATTTCTCATATAACTTGGGCGGCGTGAGGTTGAACAGAGTCGATGTTGTGCGAGATTTGGGTGTATTACTGGATGCCAAAATGACTATGAGAAATCATGTCGACTCCATCGTAAATAGATCATATCGTAGTCTGGGCTTTGTCATGAGGACATGTAAACCATTCCAAAGCTTGTTAAGCCTAAAAGTTGTATATTATGCATATGTGAGAAGTACTCTTGAGTATGCATCACCGGTTTGGTCAGTTTGTTATGCAGTTCATAAAGACCGCATAGAAAAAATCCAAAAAAAGTTTTTGGTATACTTGAACTACAAATGTAAGAAACCCTCTATTGGATATAAGGATCACTGCCGTATATATAATCTCCTTTCACTTGACGACAGGCGCAAACTTGCTGACATGTGCCTATTATATGATATTGTTGGGAATCGATTAGACTGTCCTGAGTTACTATCCGGCCTTACGTTTCGAGTCCCTAGACGACGGACCCGGCACACACCACTATTTCATGTTCCCCTTCACTCAACTAACTATGGCTCTAACGCCATCTTATCACGGATTCCTTTTTTGTACAATACTGACTTTTTTACAACTGATCCATTTGTGGGTTCAAAGCATAAATTTAGACATGAAGTGTACTCCAGGGATCGGATACCGGTTTTTACTCCATACAAAAGAACGGTTCGAATTCCGTTCTTTTTCGTTCTTCGGTTTATATTTTTTTTGTCAATGGAGTAATTCAAAAATATGATATTAATAGTTCATGTTAATGTTGAATACTACATAAAGAGTGTAAAACATTTTAAAATATTGAGCTATTTCGAGGTTTTTCTAAAAAACCGGTTCCGATCCCTGGTGTACTCTGTCTTGAACAGACATAACAAAAATTAACATGTAGATATGAATTGTTGTTGCCTGTTTTTTTTTTGGACCAGATTTCAAATTATTAAGGTGGTTGAATATTAATATAAATTAATATAAAAAAATATTATTATAAATTGACGGTGGCTTTAAATTTGTAATATGTGTTTTTGTGCGTTAGGTTAGTTTAAATAATTAATATTGACGTATAAACATTTTTGATAATTTAAATCTTGCTTAAATTAGTTGGTGTCTGACTCTGCATATAATGCAGTTTCTTGATTGCGATGTGTGTTTGCAATAATTCTTAGTCCATTATATTACCAGTACTATTTCTTATCTTGTTTAACTCATTTTGTACGAGCATTTGTATAGTTGAACATTACTCAATAGGTTATTATTCTTTTTTATCCTTTATAAGGCAGAGACGATCTGGAAACCACTTATGGCACTTCAAATATGTGTTCTATTTTCAATGAGTAAGACTGACATTCCATTCACTTTATTGAAATGTCAGCCTTATGAAGGGTTAAATTGTGTGTAATTATAAGATAATGTTAACCGATGGATGACTGTTATTGGCCTAAGTTTTAATTCTTAAGAAGTAATTATGTTTAGTATTATTTACGGCTGTTGTTATCCTTAATACCAATAAAATAAAATAAAAATAAATAAAAATAATATTCTTTGACAATGTTGACGTTGACATTTTCTGCGTGATTGCATCTAGTCATCTTATCATCATTCACTAAAACAATTGTTACTTATGGAATTTTAGGATTTATATGTTAAAATCATCATATTATATAAAGGTTTGTATTTTACACTAAATTCTCAAACAAATTATTTAATTATCATTAATATGGTACAATTTCCATGAGCATTTTACGTTTTGTTATTCCAAAACCAAAGTCATTACTTTGCCACACAAGTGAATAATATGCGTTTTTACACGTTCGTATTAAAGGATAAACGAGCACTTTACCACACTTTACGAGCTAGTGAGGGGAAAATGTTATTTTAAATCCATTCTTTAGAGTGACATCATAAAATTACGAAAAAAAAATTCGTATTAAAGTAGGTTCGATGCCTAGAAAAAGCTAGTTTTTATTTTTATTTTTGTATGTAGTATTATTTAATTTTTAAAAGTCTTCTTTAAGCGAAATATCCTATATACGATATTAATTCATTTAAGGTACTTTGCCTTCATGTCCCATAATTTTGGGACATCCGGTAGAATACTATAAGGGAAAACGATTTCGAACATTATCGACCCAAGGCGTTTTTCAATAACTACGGAACCCTACATGCTCTTGGCCGGTTTTTACCTACTTTTCCTGTTCAAAATACGATAGTACCCTGTATATACCCAGTGTATATAGTAATTGCCTTCAGTGCTCTAACAAATAAATCTTTTTGTACCTACATACCTCTATTCCGTCGCCATTCAAGGGAAAATGTGCTGGCTAAATTTAGCATTTTCCTCGTGTTTATTTCTTTGTCGGACATTTTTTTCAACCCTCAAATACGAGCAGTGCAAACACTGTTAATTTTTAAAACAACCTAATTTAACAACTTTATGGAAATTTCGACCTTCGTTCCGGACCCAACTCTCTTGATTTTTTTATGAATTCTATTAAAAAGGAGTTAACTAACCTAATTTGATCAGTTATGCGCACATTTTGAGTTAAAACTTTTTGTATTATACAGGTCATAAATATATACGCAATTTTACACTTTCGTTCAACGAGTTAGGGTGAAAACATTGAATTATTTAATGATTCTCACTTTCAAATCGTTACCGGATCCTGAAAATGATACGGAAGTACGGACAATGAAAATGATTTACCTATACCATTTCGTACTTTGTTTCGGTCATAATATGTGACATCTCTGGCGACCTTCATAATATCAAATCAAATCAAATTGTTTATTGCACACATATTACAACAGTAATAATACATACATATTATAATATGCACCCCGTAGAGGCACAGCAATGTACTTTAAAACTAAGATCACATATTTATTCACAATTTACTTAAATACTAAGATAATTTTGAAATTCCTTAATTATTGCTCATCGTCTAGATATTCTTGTAGTGTAAAGTAATAATTTTCTAATAAGTAAGTGTCAAGCCTTTTAGTAAACAATTTCACATTATCTATACACTTTATTTATATTGATTGTTACTTTGACAAAGTCCAAAATAACGGGAACCAGCTTCCTTGGCTGTTGGTTGGATAAACAGGAATAATATACTAAATATCGAATGAAAGGAACATTACAGCATTGCGAAAAAGGATTATTCTATTACTAAAACTCGTGGAACCGTTGTGTCGGTCCACATTAACCGCCTCGCCGCGCCATACAAAATATACAATATGTAACCACTGAAGGGAATCCGCTACGACATAATTCTAATACCTACCTTCTCGCCTTTGCAAGACGGAAAAGTAATCAGTGAATGTAAAGGCAGAATACAACTTGTAAAGGTACAATTATTTACGGATTGAAAAAAAACATATTTGCTGATATTAAAAACACAGCTGATTCGGTAGTCATTAATCATTATCAGCCACAGATAATATCATCTTCAAATTTAATGTGTGATAATAACTTATCATATTAACACGTTCAGTCGTTCAATGTGGTAGGGGGTCTTTCGACCCCTTCGTAATTAAGATTAGGTAGGTAGTAGATGGATGGACCAACTTTTTCCTATCTGTTATTGCCATAGTCACCTGAGTCATGCTCGTTTGATGCAAAATTATGCTACTTCACATGCGTGTAGTCCATGTTTGTAGGTGGTAAGGTAGGTTTGTAGGGACTATTCTGAGTAATTCATGTGGAAATTTCGAAATAAAGGAAGCTTTACATCGTCACACCAGTTGTTTTACAGTGTGTAGGCGTCTTTATTAGACATGTCCTTATTTTGGCGTGTCAGCCCGCGTTAGACGCTTCGCTGCTTGCTAAATAATACATTACCATTGAAGTCTTCCTTATGAAATGACATTCAATTTTCTCTTCTTCCTCTCGAATTTTAGTAGCTGAACTATAGACAAATAGTAAGTAACATACCTACTAAAATTATATTTAAAATTAATCATTAATCATTGGATTTACCATCATGAAAGACTCGCAAAGAAGTTCTTCGTTGTGCGGAACAAATGACAATCAGTCGATTTAAAAAACGTAAGTGAGCAGTTTAAAAAAAAAAAAATAGGTACCTAATAGTACCTATATCACACAGGAAAATGATTCTTGCTTTAGGCAAGTTGGGGAAATGGAAATATTCGCTCTGAGGCACATGGAACATGTAATAATTATGTTTCACTTACCCTATCGTATATTCACTACCCCCCTTATTCATAAATAATTGTTTGTCCCTTTCGGTCTTAACAATGTGTCCATAAGAGCAAAAAGGACAAACAAATGAATAGCGGCTTGTTTAGTTAACAAACGTTTATGAATAAGGGGGTAGATTATTTTGTTGTATAGGTACATATGTATTAGGTCGAAGAGAAAGTCTTTTCGTATTTTGGATTTATAAGTGTATGGTTTTAATTAATATTATTCGACTGTTTATACTTCTCCATATACTCGTATGGCTGAACCTAATAATAGGATGTAATTTTGAAAACAGTGGTCTTAAAAAGTAACTACATAATAGTTTCATGCATTTTTCCTATCAAAAGTAGATAATGAATTGATTTGTCTGAGGAGAAATTTTAGATTATTTAATTTTGAAATTTAGGTTTACTTCTAGCCTCCAGCTCTTAAATTAAAAGGTGTACTCAAATAAAAAAATAAAAGAAACTCTATTTTATTTCATGCACTATTTATTCAGATTTCACTGGCAAATTTTGTTGTCTGTGCGGCAGGAGGTTAATAATCACCAAAAAAAAATCAATACCTACCGATTTATCCAACATTACATTACATCATATGGCCCCGACTTGGTGCCAACGGGACCATCTCGGTGTTTTGCCCCTTTCTATTACAAACCGGTTCACGATTCTTAAGGTCACTACGACTAAGTCCGGCATATTTTATTTTGAATAAAAGTCCGTCATATGAGTCTTACTGTTCAATTAGCGTCGGAAATCAGCTGGTAGACGGACTTTCCTGATAGACGGTCTTACCCGCATTGACCTTAGTCATAACGAGTAACATGCATACAAAAAAAACTGTAAAATTGAAAACCTGCTCCTTTTTTCAAGTCGGTTATAAAAGCACAAACGCAAATTAAGCTGTGATAATAATCCGTTATATTAACACGTTCAATACTGTAGGAGGTCTTTCAACCTCTTACAAATAATGATTAATTGGGTCAGTCAGTTTTTTGTTGTTATTCTGTCACGTCACCCAGGGGATAAAAGTTGCATAGTTTGCAAGAAAAAAGTATCTTGCACGCTTTACAGACATGTTTTAGGGGCCACACGCCATGAAAAGGCCACGTAACTGTCAAATAAATCAAAGTATTGTACATTTTAATGCTATCAAACTGTGATTTCAAGGGTCACCCACGAGAACGTAACCATAGCAACAAGTGCCATAAAAAATTTGATTGACCCAATTAAGAGTTTTGTGGCAACTAGCAAAAAGCAAATAGTTGATTTAAGTTTTCAGCAAGACAATTTTGAAGCTTTTCTTGTACGATTTGAGTTATCATAGATAATACGGAGACTTTTTCCCTTAGATCCTAATAACAACTCTCCTCTCAATTCGGACGGTTGAGGTAACTTGCCTTAAACAGATAGGTACGTACATCATCAGGAAAACAAGCGAGGTTCGTTATAATGATATATTCCATGTTTCTTGTACAAAGACTGCCAAATTACGTGATTATTTTCGTATTTACGTTCGAGTAATGTTCTTACTAAAATAACAACTAGGTAGGTACATACAAAGCCTTAATTTAGTCTTTTTATAAATATGGAAAGTAAGTAGGTATATCTGTATGTAATTTACCATAATGATATAAATGAAATTTAAATACCTACTTAGTTTAGTACGCATCTACTTTTTTTAATTTACCGCCTTTTTAATTGCTTAACAGAGTATAATCACAATATTGTACAAACAAAAGTAGAAGGATCTCCAGCCAGGAGGATTGTCAGCCTCCGTAGCCTAGTTGGTAGTGACCCTGCCTACGAAGCTGGAGGTTCCGGGTTCGAATCCCGGCGAGGGCATTATTTTGTGTATTTATTTATCACAAATATTTGTTCCTTGGTCATGGCTGTCTATGTATTTAAGTATCTGTATGTAGCTATTATATATATCGTCGCCTGGTACCCACGCCACAAGCCTTAATTGAGCTTACCGTGGGACTAGGTCGATTTGTGTAAGATGTCCCAAGATATTTATTTATTTTATTTATTTATTTATCTGACATTGCAATTTTACACGACTCTTCATAAATGATTCTTCTTTCTTCTTTATACCTACTAACATTATTTTATACCGTAGCGTAAAGAACAGAGAACTTTACTTTCTAGTAGTTGCTAGTAAAAATTGCATTTCTGAGGTGTCTGAAGTTTTAAACCTCAATTTTCCACCGCAACCTTTTGCTCTTTATGGGACCGGTACCCTTACCACAAGTTTATTTCCTATCAAGAGCTTGGTGTACCGGTTGGGAGTCTATAACACGAGTGAAAGTCCGAAAAAGCACTAAACTTCTTTACGAGCATATGTGTTTCCTCATACGCATAAGTTTACTGTGGGACTCTTTAAACGAAGCGTGAAGAAACATCTAGCGGGCCAGCAAGGCGGTGGTAACCTGACAGGTCTCCTGTTTGTTGCCGCCGTGATTTGGACTCCAACTTTTCATTTACGATCAGCTAAGTGAAGCCCCTTTTTGTGCCTTTATAATTAAAAAAAACTTATATATTGTCTTTTAAAATCGAAAGATAGGTAGGATGCGAAAAAAAGCGCGCAAGAGGCGTGCGGCGGTCACGGAATCTATGTAGATCTGCACCAACCTCTGGTTTCTTCGGAAATGCATAGATGCAATGGATGCACCCCTTTCATCTCTAACAAACACGATATTGGAATAGTAAAGAGAGGCGAACACTTGGAATCATGTGTGCTACTACTTACCACTAGAAGTGTTACTAAAAGTAACACTGTTGTGGTGGACCTTATATCTTTGCAATTAGGCTTACTATTGTTCAAAACAATGTGTTGTGGGCAAATTGCGTGTAGAACCGATGGCCGTTGGGGCGGGAAGGTTCTTGAGTGGCGGCCACGTACCGGAAGGCGCAGCGTGGGTAGGCCCCCCACAAGGTGGACCGATGACCTGGTGAAGGTCGCAGGAGTCGGTTGGATGCGGGTGGCGCAGGACCGGTCATTGTGGCAATCTTTGGGGGAGGCCTATGTTCAGCAGTGGACGTCGTTCGGCTGATATGATGATGATGATGATGATTGTTCAAAACATAATTCCTACGGGCTTCGAGAGAATTCAAATACGGAATGTACATATGTGAGGCTGTAAACACACATTAGGTAGGTACTATTACTGCACTTCCATGTTCTCGCTAATATCTATTCAGTCATTGAGGTAGGCTCTTGCCGCTGCTAGTCGTACAAAGCATTTCGTTACCACATTGATCACCGGGAACTCCCGAGGGGAGTTCTCTGTGGGAGGTCCATTTTCGCTACAAAGCGGAAACATCACGGGATTGGCTACGAGCGTAGCGCGTAGCACTCGTTGGCAATGAAAGTGTTAAATTACATGTGTCCACAGCCCCACACATTTGCCTGTGGCACCGGTCCTACAAAGAAAAGATAATCGCTCCCCTGTAATGAAAAGAAATACGGCGATATTTGTAGCTTGTGCGTTTTCATAGCAGAGCCAGAGCTACCAATCGCTAACTCGTTTTTGGTGGGACGAGGGGGAATACCATGACGTACTAATGCGGTTCAGCTTAGGTTCAGGGTAAGGGACGTGATATAAGACTCGTATAGCCTAGTTCCTCTCTCGACCTAAACTGAGCTTCTTAAGCATGGAATGGTAATCTCCCCAGTGGTATGTAAACGTTTTTTTAGCGTAGCAGTTTTTCAGGTACCTATAATATAATGTGATAATAACTAAGTCCAGGGGGGTTACCATAGCGTACTAATGCGATTCAGTTTAGGTACAGGGAAAGGGACAGTGATATACGACTCGTTTTCCCTATCTATCGACCTAAACTGAACCTCATCAGTACGTCATGGTAACCTCCCAGGGCGCGCTATCGCTGGGGCAGAAGATGATGATGACTAGACAGGAAATTATCTAATCATCATCATAATTAAGTCAGTCATGACAAGGGATGGTAAGGGACAATTCTTTACTGTTCATGTTCGTTTCAAAGAGTTGAGTAGAGATATCGCAACTTCGCGACAGCGCAAGTTTTGAAATTTTAAACATTTGAGTTTTGTAATTTAATAAATAAGTTAATACAGTTTAAATCGTACAAACGAGGATCATGGGTAAAACTTGGTTACTTAGTATGAAACCTGGTATTTTTTGTATTATTTAATCCCAATAAAACGTGAAGTGTATATCAATGTATTGCCATTTTAAATCAGTTTTCCGAAACTCAAAATATGAGTGGTGTGTTCTACCATAAAAACCTGATACCTAATAATTTCTTAATCTAAAAACCGCGAGTTCACGTCTCGTCATACGCTTCATAAATAACATTATTTTATGAGCGATTTAACAAAAGAGTATTTCTCAAAAAAAAACTACATTTGGATCACGTCAAAAAGAAATGGTTTCATACAAACATTTTGGTAAATGTGGTGGATCTAGCTCAGCATCATTAATTCTATCAGCCTGCCAATTTCAATAAATATCGAAGACGATCCAAATTAGGGTGTGCTCCCGGTTCTGGCTTTCTATACAAATACAGTACCGGAACCGGGAATTCAGAACCCTAATACAAATGTACAATCTTTTGAGAATTTCACAAAAACGACCCACGTTCTCGCTTGTCACAGGAGCGCTTACACATTTAACACTTTCATTGCGGACAAATGCTACGCGCTACGCTCGTAGCCGACACCGTGATTTTTCCGCTTTGTAGCGATAATGGACAGAGAACTCCCTTCGGGAGTTCCCCGCGCCCAATGTGTTAATTGGTTTATAGTTATAAGCCAATGACGTCCTTACTTATAAGTTAGTAAATAACAAATTGCGTCCCACTTTTTTTTACTAAAACGCGCACATGCCTATCTAGTTTTATTCTGTGTTTCACTCTCTGCAGTAAACCTTTTCCTCTGTCGTTTTACCCTCGACAGAACCGAAATATTATCGTTGCTATCGTCCCTATACTAGTAAGTACTTACTCAAACTCGGATTACATGATCAATTCATGGAAATGTGACCTTTCTTTCACTCTGAATACAGGTGTATTTTCCATAAAGTGAGTGTTGCAGATACGAGATAGTAAGTGTAGTTACGATATCGTTATCTACAATACCGGGTGTCCCAAGGTTATGGGACATGAAGGAAAAGTACCTTAAATATCGTAAATAGGATATTTTGCTGAAAGAAGACTTTATTTTATTTTGAAAATGTAATAATTCTGCACTAAAAAAAAAACAAAAAAACCTAGCTTTTCTAGGCATTGAACTTACCTTAATGCAAACAATTTTTATTTCGTAATTTTATGATTTCATTCGAAGAAGAATAACCAAAAATATTTGGTTCAAAATTAAAAAAAAAAATTTAGTTTTTTTGATTTCCGGATGAAGCAAGTAATTTTTTGAAACACTTTGTATTTTTATTTGCCTTTAAAAATAACAAAGTCTTCTTTTAGCAAAATCCCCAACCAGCAAAACGCGGTCGAGTAAGCGTCGCGGCTGGACAATTCTTGGCTATTGGTCACTTTCCAGAGACTAAAGGTATTACGAGTACGAGCTCATTCAAATAATGGAAGCAGTACAGTGATGTGCAATTGTATTACTGTTTCTGCCGTGACTTATCCTCTCCAGAATATTTAAGGTACTTTCCCTTCACGTCTCATAGTTATGGGACGCCCTGTATTCCGTCCCGTAACCCGATCATCCGTATTCAGTATCAGAACAAACAGGTCAGTATGAGTGACATAAATCTTCGACTCGTTTCGAAAAGGGCTTAAGCGCCTATGTCGCACGTATAATCTTAATCCCTTTGC
The DNA here is from genome assembly GCA_025490895.1 of Thaumatotibia leucotreta. Lineage (NCBI taxonomy): Eukaryota > Metazoa > Arthropoda > Insecta > Lepidoptera > Tortricidae > Thaumatotibia > Thaumatotibia leucotreta. Next base: position 42,965 of record JALPQI010030485.1, on the reverse strand, counting down.
TGCTACGACGCCCGGATATATTTTTCTTAACCGTAGTTGCTTTGACATAGTTAACACTGGCACTTACTAATGGAAGGTTCTGTTTATATGGATTATTAGATTAACCCTTAATTTGGCAATGTTCGTCACAATGAAAATAGTCTTCGCTTTTGGTATTTATTAAGACATAATTTTCTGCTTATACAATGGCGAGAAGGCTAGAACGCACGATTTTTTTAAATTTGCCAAATTGAGGGTTAAGAACGTTTGATAAAACAGACACATGTTTGCTCATCTTGTAAGTTTGTACTTACATTTGATATTTTATTTATAAATTTTTTAGTGATACCTAACCATGATTGTAATTTTCTTTCATCAAAAGGAATTTGAGTATAAAATTCACAACTTTCTTTCCAATGGCACACAAATCATTTGAGGTTCGATAATTGTCACGAAAAATACACACATTGGAGGAGGGGGTAGCGGGGTATAAATAGACCTTCCGTGTATTTTTTTACAGTGGACGAAACAAAAAAAGAGCTAATCTAAAAGACATTCCATGGCCATGAAAACCCGAGTGATACGAGCGACCTTGGCACCTCTTTTCAAAGAAGACTTACTATATGGGAAAAATACACGTTAAGTTGGGTAGGAGGGGAGGGGTAGCCCAGGACCTCACTAAATATCACCAGGGGGTCAATAAGTAACTGAAAAAACATCAATCAATCAATCAATCAATTAATCAAAGCGTTTATTTGTAAACATAGGTATTTACAGTATGTGGATGGACAAGAATTCATCGCGTAATTTATTCAAAAAAAATGTATGAATAAATCCAGTAAGTGTAAGAACCTAAATTTTTTGGAACTATAATACAATTGCACATCACTGTACTGCTTCCATTATTTGAATGAGCTCGTACTCGTAATGCCTTTAGTCTCTGGAAAGTGACCAACAGCCAAGAATTGCCGCAGGCAGTTGATGTGATTTAAGTGCACTCCCTTCCCCTAGTTAACGATATACTGTCTTGTAGTGGCAAGGCTCCTGGGAAATGCTAGGAGCCGTAGTACGAGTACAAGTAGTATATACCATATACCAAGGGCTAATAAGTAATGGAAAACTTAAACGATTTACCCTGTTTTACGGTATCAAGAATGGTCACTTGGTCAGTGCCCTTAGTCGGCTATTACGACACCCGCAGGAAGAGTTGGGGTGGTGACAAATGTATTCTTACTGCCGTCACCACACAGCCATATTTATAGTTATGATGTCATTTCTGAGACATCATCTGTTAAAACAACGGCTTTCTGAGTAAGGAGACTTTTATGAATAAGGAGGTAACGCGCGATATGTTTCGGAGAGCCTAGGTCTCCATTATCAAGCACTGAGCACGCATTGTGATTGTAACATGCAGGGTGATTTTTCACCAGCTAGTGTTGTATAAAATCGATACCTTCTCAAATCTATGTCAAAATAAGCCACGAACCAACAAATACGTCCAAGATAACGTTACCTGTCCTCTCACAGTGACGGACACGTCTTGAATATTATATACAACCAGATTCAGAAGAACCCTCATCCTCTGTGACAACTCATAAATCATACGACGAGCGGAGCTCTTCTTAAAGTGGTCGGCTTATTGCCATGCGCTTTCAAGATCCATATTGAGTTAGAACTACCTAACTACGAAAGGGGACTCGAATATTCAGATATGGAACGCTTATGAATAATAGATTGGATATATATTCAATTATTTGTTGGTTTTTCTTCAATTCTAAAGTCTTATTTTATTTAAATAACGAGTCTAGATTTTATTATAACACTTGTAATGGTATCTGACGTGTATTTAATTCGGGCTCGACTTTATTTCTTAAGGGAATCAAATAGTTGTGAAAATAATTGCTTAGTAATAAGTAAGGTCTGAGGTAAGTAGGGGTATTGATTGATAAGTCACATGGCGATTTATAAAATTGAAATATATTATCGCAAATTAGTAAGGAAAGGTGTGTTCCTATTCGATCTATTAAGTTTTAAATACAAAACAAAATCTTAACCTTATTATCAATGCTAGACTATTACGAAAATTAACAATTACTATCATACCAAATATAACTACGTCTTTTAATTTACACAAAGCAAAAGTACCTAAACACCTTCCTTTTCTGGGAACATAATTCAATATGTAATGCTAAAGCCAGGAAAACCCAGAAAAACCTGGCAGAAGCAAGTAGTATTTATGCTAAGTAAATAATGATAATTATTACATTACACCGTAAGATTAATTACAAATACAACCTCTTGAATGAAAATTCCAAGACAATAATGTATAATATAACACTCAGAATATTCAATTATATTTAAGCACTCCAAACACACAGAAATAAGTCTGTTATATATTAAATTGACATCAACATTAAGTGTCCACAATATCTTAGCCTGTTCTCAGAAATATCAGTAAATAGGAATTCGAAGCCCCTGTTTGTAAAACAATCCAATATAAGGTTCTTTGGCTAATATCAATTTAACGAGGATCGAACTCGTTTAAATATTATCATGATTAAGTATCAGTCATAATCTGATAATCACAATGTTAAATTTATACACAGTGGTTATAGAACAACACATAAATGGATCAGTAAGACATTACTGATCTACACTGTGACGCACACTCTCCGATCATGACATAAAAGTACAACAATGTCATAATCACTTATTCAAGTCTTAGGTATTTAAATATCGGGAATCGAACCCAACACAATATTATAATTCTATACACAAATATCACACAAGGACAATCAAAACAATCATAAAAGGTATGTCGTGTGTACTCAGTTATTATCATAAAAGTGGTCAATATTAATGTAACCAATTATTTACAAAGTACGTTATAGTACCTATATTATTTGAACCAATTTAATTAATGAAATATGATTTACATATATTATTTAGAATGCACACGACACAATTGGTAATAAAACACTTAGCTGTGAATACTGGATCGGCAACCACTGATTCTAATGTACGATTTAGATAATTAATCTAATAATATTCCAAAAATATCGAAACTATTACAGAACTGCGCGACCCGCATTCTTCCCGGCTGCAATCGAAAAGTCCTCCATACACTACATATTTCCCTAAGGAAAACTTTTACAATATTATCTTATCGCTACTTATATCTATTTCCGACTTTATAAACATTGATATAAGGATTTGACTTTCGAAAACTGCGCAAACGCATCGTAGATCATTTGGTTGCAAATGACGGGGCGGCAAGCGTCACGTAGATAGGTATCCGGGGTTGATTTAGCCTCTCTGTCACACCTCTGGCAGCATGTGGCGCTTTCCTTGTCTGACGCTACGTTGTTGTTATTGTGCCTTGTAGTCAAGCGTCTTTGGTTGTAATCGTTTCCACATGTTTAAGTGGTCCTGGGCGATTCTGTGGAATTCAAAAACGCAAAAGTTTATTCCGTCTAAAAAAATAGACAGGGTCTTAATGGGTTTGTTCCTTAGAAATGCGCATTGTCTTTCATAAGATAAAGAAATGCAATGTTATTTTATTACGTTATGTTTTAGAAAGTGTGTCCATCATTTGGTGCGTTCCATTGTCATAAGTAAGAAGACATATCTCTAGAAATAATAATTAACCTATGGGATATGTTGCCATTACACCCCCCTCTCTGTAGACAGTTAAAATGTACATATTTTCACTTTCTACACCAACTAGGGCTATAAAAAAAATTAAGTGCTGCTCTTTGAACTAAACAACATTAACAAACAACCCCGTTTTTTTTCTTAAATAACGCTTATTCATTTTAAAATCAGACTTTATGGTCCTACTCGAGTCTGCTTGAAGTGGGCAATAAACAAGTAACACTTAAGCATTTTGGGTCTTTCCTTCGTGAGAAATACTTCAACCTATCGAACATACGTGTTATCTTTATAATACTTATTTCAATTAACAAGTTAAATTCTAAATGTGAAATTCATTTATCTTGGATCGATAAATTGCATTATACTCGTGTGTTTCTGTTACCACGCTAAATAAATCTTTACTGATTAATCTTAACATAATCATAGTAGTAAATATATTTATGAATAAACCCAATAACTATGATCGTCGTGTTCAATATCAATTGAAAACACGCTGTATTTGTAATGTAATAAAAAATATATAAAACCGTATAGACATTCACTTTGTAATCGTTACAAGTCTTTATGTAATATTAATCTCATATGATATTCTGTCAATTAATTGAATAATATGAAAACTAAACCTCGAGACACATTCATTCAAATAGATTTCAATAACAATATTGCAGCAGTCATCACTTTTGGTATATACACATTAATCTTCTTTTAAAATCACCTTTACTCTGGCCAGAGATTTTCACACATCATTTTTACATAATAGTAATTGTTAATTACATTGAAACGTATAATTGGTTTGTTTTTTATTTCACATCCATACTTAATTTTACATTTTACCAATAATGGTAAATATATACATTCACTATCGACTTTCATAACATAGTCAAGAGGTCTTGTTTTCTGTTGTATAAATCTTTAGATAAATGCAATAATTGTGGCAGTTATAAGATTTTAAACTGTTATTATTATTATAGATGACGGCGAAAGTTGATGCATATTCGCAACAGTACCGATATATCAAGAAAAAATCTGTTTATGATAATTTATGTCATTTGTGTTGCGATTAATAAATGTGTCATAAAAGTTCCATTATTACTACCATTGTAAAATAAGTCATTTTATTGAATTCAAATACAAAACTTTAATGTTTAAAACACATGTTACTGAACATTATAATATGTGTATAAAATAAGTATTATGCAATCATTGCACTGTATTATTCTTGTTAAATATGTTATTACCTGCAGCGCAGTAAATTACTGGAAAATCTTAGGTATATTTATTATTTCTTTGTTTTCTGATATGGTCATGTAATTATAATATCTGTTAAATCATGACAATTAAATTGAAATTCAATCTACACAAATTCGAACAAAGACTAGACCACATGTCGCAGAGTCATTTCCTCATGGAGAAGATATGAGCTGCTTTTATACAGGATGCTCTTTTTTTTTTTCATTATCCCATTGGTAAATTATTTGACACACAGCTGAAAAGCCGGTCTTAGGCAATTGTTTAGTACTTTCAATATAGATTTTGATTCTTTGATACACAGCTGAAAAGCTGGTCAGGACAAATATTAAAATAGGTATTTCTGAATTTCAACATTATCTTGTCGTCTTGTTTAACACACAGCTAATTTAGCCGTTTTTTGACGAATTTTAAAGCGACTATTCAATTTCAACTTTTTCTTGTCGTCTTATTTAACGCACAGCTAATTAAGCCGGTCTTAGACGAATTACAAAATGATTTTTAAATTTCAACGTTGTCTTGTCGTCTTATTTAACGCACAGCTAATTAAGCCGGTCTTAGACGAATATTGAAGTGATTTTTTTATTTCAACGTTGTCTTGTCGTCTTGTTTAACGCACAGCTAATTTAGCAGGTCTTAGACGGATTATAAATTGATTTTAAGATTTCAACCTTGTCTTGTCGTCTGTAACGCACAGCTTTTCAGCCGGTTTTTGGACGAATGTTAAAGTGATTTTAAGATTTCAACCTTGTGTCGTCTGTAACGCACAGCTTTTCAGCCGGTTTTTGGACGAATGTTAAAGTGATTTTAAGATTTCAACCTTGTCTTATCGTCTGTAACGCACAGCTTTTCAGCCGGTTTTTAGACGCATGCTAAAGTGATTTGGAATTTCAACGTTGTCTAGTCGTCTGTAACGCACAGCTTGTTAGCCGGTTTTTAGACGTATGTTTAAGTTATTTTGAATTTCAACGTTGATTAGTCGTCTGTAACGCACAGCTTGTTAGCCGGTTTTAGACGAATATTTAACTTGAAACCTTCTCTTTGTACACTGAAATGTATATGTAGTATCGTTAGGTATCTATACAATATAGAGTGTTATATGCTAGATTATACTTGAATTTCTTACACAGGATTCGAACCTGGATCTTATGTAACCAAAATCAATATTTATTATGTAGATCATTAGCGTTCCCCTGAGTAAAATTATCTGTATCTACATTAATACCCTGTTCTCGCCAGAGTCTCCTCATCCACCTGGGTCTATACTTCCTCCGTTGTTTATCAACAGGGGCTACCTTAAATGAAGCTCTATCTAGCGCATAATTATTACTCCTGCTCTGTGAATGTTGTCGTGTATTATTTTCAGTAGCTATACTATTACTGTCACGGCTAATGGAACCGTTTTGACTCGTACCTTTGTCAATCTGATCTAGACCAAAAAGAAAATCGATTGCTGATGAAATGTTTCTTTCTGCTTTACTACCTAAACAAAACCATAACTGTTGAATCCGTTTTGGAAAATGTCGCATTACCGAATCAATTAAAAGTCTTTCATCAAACGGTATAGTAAAATTACCAACGACCTCCATCAGGCTAGCAAAATATTCGTACATACATAATTTGCCACAAGGATTATACGACCCATTTAATAGCTTAGTAAATTCAATCATTTGTTGTCGTTCACTCCAATAACGACGTTTAAAATCAGTCTCAAAATCATCTAAGCTTCGCCAGTTTTTACTACTAAGTCCCATAACGTTTAGAGCTGGCTCTGTCAAACATTCTACTGCGATATCTAACGCCCTTTCATGTGCACCTAAAAAGTTTATATATTTACGTAACTTTTGTATAAACTGCATCGGGTTAGAGTCTCCCATTCCACGAAAAATAGGTTTTTCTATTGAAGGCTGAATTATTACAATATTATTCTTTCTACAACTGCTAATATCATGTGTCTGAGATACATGAATTTCTGAAGACGGTCCTGTACGACACCTACTACTACGTCTTAAGCTACGTTTTGCTGACATGCTTAATGCTAAATAAAATTAACCCTATCCAAATCAATACTTATAAAAATAATACACTAAAATATCATCACACACCGTAGTTACCTACCTAACTAATTTAGTCAATGGAACACACCAAATAATTTCAATAGCATTTAAATTTCAAACTAAATGTCTTGGAATCCTCACTCAACAAATTATATGTTGTAAAACACACTGAAATAATTACTAATAAGTAATCACACATTTAACGATAATTAAATATACCCCTCTCAGACTGTGCGCATATGATTGATTTAATAAATCAAATAGGTAATTATAAATATAATATTTTATTTAAATTTTGAGAATTAATATTGATCAAAATAAATATACCCCTCTCAGACCATTCGGGTATAAGTAAAACCCTTCCCTTTGTTTTATAATTGAAGTAAAATTGTGATCGTCATATTTAACTTAAAGTTTTCTACGTTGTGTTTTTTTTTTTGTTTAAAAGTAATTACAAGTCCTTTTCTAGTTGTGTTACATCAAAATGTATTAATAACACAAAGTCTAGATCCTTGGTCACGCGGCGCCACGTGTAATGGTATCTGACGTGTATTTAATTCGGGCTCGACTTTATTTCTTAAGGGAATCAAATAGTTGTGAAAATAATTGCTTAGTAATAAGTAAGGGCTGAGGTAAGTAGGGGTATTGATTGATAAGTCACATGGCGATTTATAAAATTGAAATATATTATCGCAAATTAGTAAGGAAAGGTGTGTTCCTATTCGATCTATTAAGTTTTAAATACAAAACAAAATCTTAACCTTATTATCAATGCTAGACTATTACGAAAATTAACAATTACTATCATACCAAATATAACTACGTCTTTTAATTTACACAAAGCAAAAGTACCTAAACACCTTCCTTTTCTGGGAACATAATTCAATATGTAATGCTAAAGCCAGGAAAACCCAGAAAAACCTGGCAGAAGCAAGTAGTATTTATGCTAAGTAAATAATGATAATTATTACATTACACCGTAAGATTAATTACAAATACAACCTCTTGAATGAAAATTCCAAGACAATAATGTATAAAAAAAAATAAAATAAAAAAAAAAATAAAAATGATTTATTCGTTAGCATCCATTATTACAGTTAACAGGGTGTAGATGTCTCTTTTTAAGTATTGAGAAATACTTGTGTTAAGAGACACCGCTCTTCCGTGGTACACAATCGGGTTAACAATAGGTAATACAAATTAATGATCTAACTATAGTATAATAATTATTACAGTACAGGGTAAGTCAGTCGCCTAAATCTTTACCACAGGGTGAGTACTCGATTTATGACAAAAAAAAGTAAACTTAGCTCTAAGTTAGTAGTAAAATTAACTAAAGTGGGCGCGTGCACTTAAGAGTGTGTATGTGTGTGTTAAAGTGTGTGTGGATGTGGGTGTGTGTGTGTATGATTATGTATGTGTAAGGTCAATTCACTATTATAAATGTACTTAGAGATAATATTATAGATTTATAGTGTAGGTAACCAATAATATTAAACCAACAACAAATACCAGTTGGATTAATTTATATTTAGGTAGGTACTTAGTTATCAACATTATTTTATGTTTATTTTTTTTGTTTTTTTTTTTTTTTACTATCGTTTATGGTACTTTATGTTAAATTACTTTTAACTTTTATGTTAAAAGGTTTTCGATTTCTAGATAGCTTTTGTTTTTAAGCCAGTTAATTAGCTTTGTTTTGCACTCTTTGAGCCTCACTGGGTAGATATTAATTTCTTTATTTATCCTATTATATAACTTTGCAGATTGAGAATTAAACTGTCTTTTTGCATACACAGTGTTCGTAGCAATTTCAGGGATTACATTAGGTTTTCTACGTGAAGTTTTAGAATCATGTTTATATACTGTATCCTTGTGTTTCTTCAATATAATGTTTAGCACGTACAGCTTTCTTACTGTTAGTAAATCACATATTTTATAAAGTTCTGTTGTAGGAAAAGTGAAGGGCTTTGTGTACATGACCTTCAACAGTGCCCTCTGAGCCCTTTCAAGTTCAAGGAATTTTGTTTTTGTTGCCCCGCCCCAGATAGGTATACAATACGTGAGGATAGATTGAGCCAGAGCAACATAAATTTGATTTATTAAGGTTTTTGTGGCAGCATGTCTTAAGTTCTTAAAGAGCCATATCAGTTTACGTGTTCTGGACATGATAAGATCCGTATGAACGTGCCATGTTAACCTTTGATCTATCATAACACCTAGGTATTTAGTGTACTCTACTTTTTGTATAATGGGGCAGGCACAGTTGAGTTGGGCTTCTCTGTTACAGGTATGTATTTTTATTGTAAATGTTTTGTCAGGTTGGGTTCTATTGTATTTTGTAAAACACATATAGTTCGTTTTATTTGTGTTTAAGGTGAGCAGGTTAATTTGTAACCAGTGGGCAATCCTGGCAAGTCCTAACTCTGCGTTTTTACAAGCCTCCGCCCAGGTATCTCCCGAGAAAACAATCGCCGTATCATCAGCATAAGAGAAAATAGAAGCATTATCAATGTGCAGACTACAGAGCTGGTTAATATACACAAGGAAGAGGGTGGGCCCTAAAACGCTTCCCTGTGGTACACCAAACTCTATAGCTGATTCTTCACTAATGTAGTCTCCAATTTTAACTTTTTGAGTACGGTTGCGAAGGTAACTATCTAGTAATTGTAGTGGAATTCCTCTTACGCCTATGTTTTCCAGAAATTTTACAAGAATAGGGACAGAAACGGTGTCAAAAGCTTTCATAAGATCCAGAAAAACTGTAACGCATCTTTTCTTGCTGTCTACAACTTTAACTATTTCCGAGGAAAGAGCGGCAACAGCATCTTCAGGGGAGAGGCCACGTCGAAAACCGTACTGGTTTCTTGATAGAATATTAAATTTGTGAAGATAATTAATCAAACGGTCATTTATCAATTTTTCTATTACCTTTGACAAAGCTGATAAGACAGATATGGGACGATAGTTAGATACACCGCTTCTGTCACCACTCTTGTAAACCGGTGTGATTATGGCTTGCTTTAATGCGTCTGGAAAGGTTCCAGACCTAAAGCAGGAATTAGCCAAGTGAGTTAGCCAAGGAACCACAATAGCACTAGCTTGTTTCAAAAACATAGTGGGGATGTTATCCCATCCTGGGGCACTAGATGATTTGAGACTAGCAAGGAGAGTAAAAACTTCATTTGTATCTGTGTCCAAAAGTACAAAAGAAGAGGATGAAGTGGCTCTTGGAGAAATATAATTAGAGTGTTGACCGTTGTTTAGAATTTTTTCCGCGAGTTTTTTACCAACTTCTGCAAAATAGGAATTGACAGCGTTAACGGCAAGCAGAGGCGTAGCATCACACTCCAATAAATCGTTATTGCTGCTCCTCGCAGACTTTCTATGAGTTATTTCATTAACAGCTCTCCAGAGTGTCTTTGAATTTTTACTGGCTTTTATAAGCTTTTCCTTATCAAATTTGCGTTTAAGTTTCTTAATTAGGTAATTTAAAAAATTTCGATATCTTTTGTAGGTTATCCTTAGGGTGATGTTATCGGGATCAGAGCGTAGCCTCCTCTGCATGGCGTTTCTATTCCTTATACAGCGGATAATACCAGAGGTAATCCACGGCTTAATAATGCGGTTACGTTTGGGCAAAGGGGTAGTTACGGTGTTGAGTGTTAGACATGTCTTAATTTTATCTATTATGACTTTCGTAATATCGTTTGCATCATTCATGTTATAAAGTTCAGCTAAGTTAGCTTTAGAGAGGGATTTTATTGCTTCGTTATAGTTCGTTTTAGTTATAGTTTTAAGATTTAATTTAATAGGGCTAAACCTTTTCAAATTAAGCAGAACCATTGCATGATCGGTAATAGTTGTGTCCAATACAACTACAAAAGCATTGAAATTTTGATTATTTTTGTCACTTTTTATCATTATGTGATCAAGGCACGCTTTATCTCTGGTTGGCAGAAGGTGTCCTGGCAAGGCACCATGCATAGCCAACATGTTTAAGTAGTTAAGACGATTTGTACGCTCATAGCTCTGCTCATTAGATTTATGAATGAGGTTAATGTTTAAATCACCAGTTATTACTACGTTTTTGAATGTGTTTATAGTTTCGAGGTGTGAATTTAAGCTATCGATGAAATCATCAGCATTGCTAATTGAAGGTGAGCGATAAATGCACAACATTTTAAAATCCGAAATTGTTACTTCAAGGCAAGACGCGTGTTTGAGTTTTATTTCTCTAACTTTAATTTTATGGTTATTTCTCACATAAATGACCACTCCGTCATTCTGATTAATATGATTAGTAGTAGCAAAGTGTACATAGTTTTCTATAGATGGTACGGGTTTTTCAGGATTTAGTCTACATTCGGTAAGAACTATAAGATCAATATTGAAGTTAAACTGGGTCAGAGTCGCAATTAGGTTATCTAAGTTGCAATAAATGCTCCTAATGTTTTGGGTAATGACATTAAGATCAGTTAGCGAGAACTTAATGTATCTAGTTAAGTCTTCACACTTACATATCAACGATTGTGCTACTGATAGGTCATCTAGCTCGTGAATGGTCGACAAGGTGCTGTCCATTATGTGATATTAGTACAGACTGAATTCGGTAACTTGGGTAGTTTATAATCATTTAGTTTATATGTGATCAGCAGGAGCAAGTTATTTCTTAAGCATAATGCACCAGGTATATGTAAGTGTATAGTCGGAAATGATGGTACTACGACAGCGACAGCAGGGTACTTACATCGCAGGTGTATGGTTTTGTGTTGTGATTTATATTTAGTGTGATGGGAGAATGTCATGTGAAGCGTGTTAAGGTTATGTGTACCAGGAATACATGCGATTTGCGATAGTTTAGTTATTACTGATAAGTGTTGAGTTATTACATAATTTGACGAATATGCATTACCAGGAGTACATAAGTTATAGACAGGCGGTAGTAGTTCATTTAAAGTTTGTAGAAACGTATTATTATATAAAGTTAAAGTGACACTGTCACCAGGAGAACATAGGCTATCTAAAGTAAACTGATGCTTGAAGTTGTAGTTTATAGTTGTTACAGAACCGACAATTAATAGTGAACATATGGATCTGATACCAGGAATACATACGATATGAAGTAGTAATACTTGTTTTGGTGAGCACAAAATATAATAGTTTACTTTAAAAACGATTAGGTCCCAGTTACTTAGTTGTACAAGATCAAAAATATTACATTCTATACAATATTTATGTGAGATTGTAATGACTCTAGTACCAGGGGTGCATAGGTTACACGTAGTTTCGACAATCGCAGTTAGCACAAACATTGCATATTTGCAGTTACTTCTAATAACATGCACACAATTTAGAACGTATGTCCAGGGCATGAGGATTAAAATCGCCCGAATATTTTTGTAGCCGACCGCATTAGATGTAACTAGCGAGATTGTAGGCTCAAAGATAATACACAGAATTAAGTTCATGCAATATATAAGTAATATAAGTTTATAAAGTCATGTCTGTAGAAATAGATTTTGTACTTGCGCCTCACTTTTGATATGAATTACACGGGATGTTGCATTTTTTCGTACGAACACACGTCCGAAACTGGTCCAGCAATAAAGGTAGTCTTTAGACTTCGCGAGGTCGCGCGCGAGAAAGTGCAGCCTTGCGGCCTTTGGGGTAAGCTGTTCTGCCACATATATAGGGTTATTTTCATGCCTGGTGTGGCCAAGATGTTTAGCACAAAGTTTATTGCTAGGGATTTTCAAGTTGTGCTGTTTGCACTTGTACAGGAGGTCCGATTTGGTAATTGACGAGGCAAATTCTACGATAATGGGAGCATTCTGCCTGTCCTCTTTGGCTCTCACCCTGTATATATCGGATATGTCAGACGATACAATCACGTGACCAATCGAATCCGAAAGTTTCATGACCATGTTTACCAAATCCCCGCGGGTCTCTTTTTCAATTTTCGGAACATTTTTAATTTCAATGTTGTTTTTCCTACTTTCTCTTTGCAAGTCTTGAACTTTCTCCTCCAGCTGGTTGATATATTCTCTATCTTGTCTTTTCTCAATCTCCAACTTTTCCACTTTTTTCTTCAGCTCATCCGATTGAGCCGACAAAAATGCGATAGATTTTTCGATGTTTTTGTTTGTCTCTTTTATCTCTAAGAGTGTGGGGTTAATATCTTTCAGGTCCTGTTTTTGGGAGTGCATAAATTCACGAAACATTTGCCTCATCTCCTCTTTGAATTTATCCAGATCAGTCCCTGGACTATCTCGGCCTCTTTTTTGGTTACGTTGAGTAATAAAATTAGGTGGTGTCTGAGCTGTATCGTCATGTTCCATCGACTCCGTGAGCGTGTTGTGTTCACAAACATTGAGTATTTCCGAGCGCGCGATTTTATTCTCACCCATCACAATATTGTTCGTAGTACCAGGGATGTATGAGTTATAGGGGCTGTATTACCGCACGCGCACAGGTACGTTGTAAGAGTGAGACAATCGAGTGACGTCAAAATAGGCAGAGACAGGTCGGCCAATGAGACGTAAGTTTCACTTCTTAGGTACCAGGGTAGCAGCACTTCTCAGGAGATGATACTTCACACACGAACGCACGATATTAACTTATGCGCTCCTATTTTTCAAGCACAATTTAAATGCTTCCAAATGTTATTAAATTTGGAAAAATAATAATAATACAGACATTAGGCACGTTTACACCTGAAGGCGGTCCGGAGGGAAGAGGGATGTATAATATAACACTCAGAATATTCAATTATATTTAAGCACTCCAAACACACAGAAATAAGTCTGTTATATATTAAATTGACATCAACATTAAGTGTCCACAATATCTTAGCCTGTTCTCAGAAATATCAGTAAATAGGAATTCGAAGCCCCTGTTTGTAAAACAATCCAATATAAGGTTCTTTGGCTAATATCAATTTAACGAGGATCGAACTCGTTTAAATATTATCATGATTAAGTATCAGTCATAATCTGATAATCACAATGTTAAATTTATACACAGTGGTTATAGAACAACACATAAATGGATCAGTAAGACATTACTGATCTACACTGTGACGCACACTCTCCGATCATGACATAAAAGTACAACAATGTCATAATCACTTATTCAAGTCTTAGGTATTTAAATATCGGGAATCGAACCCAACACAATATTATAATTCTATACACAAATATCACACAAGGACAATCAAAACAATCATAAAAGGTATGTCGTGTGTACTCAGTTATTATCATAAAAGTGGTCAATATTAATGTAACCAATTATTTACAAAGTACGTTATAGTACCTATATTATTTGAACCAATTTAATTAATGAAATATGATTTACATATATTATTTAGAATGCACACGACACAATTGGTAATAAAACACTTAGCTGTGAATACTGGATCGGCAACCACTGATTCTAATGTACGATTTAGATAATTAATCTAATAATATTCCAAAAATATCGAAACTATTACAGAACTGCGCGACCCGCATTCTTCCCGGCTGCAATCGAAAAGTCCTCCATACACTACATATTTCCCTAAGGAAAACTTTTACAATATTATCTTATCGCTACTTATATCTATTTCCGACTTTATAAACATTGATATAAGGATTTGACTTTCGAAAACTGCGCAAACGCATCGTAGATCATTTGGTTGCAAATGACGGGGCGGCAAGCGTCACGTAGATAGGTATCCGGGGTTGATTTAGCCTCTCTGTCACACCTCTGGCAGCATGTGGCGCTTTCCTTGTCTGACGCTACGTTGTTGTTATTGTGCCTTGTAGTCAAGCGTCTTTGGTTGTAATCGTTTCCACATGTTTAAGTGGTCCTGGGCGATTCTGTGGAATTCAAAAACGCAAAAGTTTATTCCGTCTAAAAAAATAGACAGGGTCTTAATGGGTTTGTTCCTTAGAAATGCGCATTGTCTTTCATAAGATAAAGAAATGCAATGTTATTTTATTACGTTATGTTTTAGAAAGTGTGTCCATCATTTGGTGCGTTCCATTGTCATAAGTAAGAAGACATATCTCTAGAAATAATAATTAACCTATGGGATATGTTGCCATTACACACTGCTGCCATTCAGCGAGGCAACGCAGCCAGCCTTATGGGCACTTTGCCTAATGGCAGTGATGTGGGAGACATTTGTATATATAGTTTAGGTCCCCGTAGTTCTTAAGGTAGGTTTAGTTTAGCATAGTATAGTTTTTGTTTTTATTTTTGTTACTTACATTGTTTTATTTCTATTTATAAAATAAATTGAGAGCTGCAGCGATGTATTTTTATTATTATTTTCGTGTCTAGGATGAACATTGTTAGTGTATCTAGTTCAAAATAAAGCTTTTTTTATTTGACGACTGATGTAATTATTTTTGGAAATTTTAGACTATAGTCCTTGGCAGATAATAAATCAATCGTGGTCTGTCAGTTTCGTCTTAGTCTATTAGTCTATAGACTCTAGATTTATATTTATTTTTAAAGTAGCTGAACAATCATTTTCAACCGATTTCAAAACAGGAGGAGTTCTCCACTCGACTGTATGTTTGTTTTTTAATGTTTTTATTCAAGGTGCATTCAGACCAAAAGAGCATTCGCTATTCTATCCCCCACTCTACGAAATCAACGAATCACGATTTGTGTAACGATCGAATTTCGTAGAGTGGGGGATAGAATAGCGAATGCTCGCTTGGTCTGAATGCAACTTCAGAACTTTCTAATTTACATTTACCCATTGTGTATTTCTAATGAGTGCGTAGCCAAGTTAGCAGTCGTTGATGCTCAGTAGCTTATCGTAGTTTTTCTCTCTATCACTCTCACTCATGATTGCGGCAAAAACAGTTGCGTTTCGTTCGCGACCATTTCACGACTAAGGCATTAGGGTCACCGTGAGCTACTATGCTATGAACTATCGGCTATAAACACGAACAAAATATACGCGCTCCCGTGTAAATAAAAGAGACATAGCGATACTCGCCCAGCTATCAGCTATCATCGCCGGGCTAGTATCGCCGTGTCTCTTTTATTTACACGGGAGTGCGTATCTTTTGTTCGTGTTTATAGCCCATAGTTTATAGCTTAGTAGCTCGTGGTGAGACCAGTGCCTATTAAGCGTTAGTGATTGGCATCTTGAAATACACCCTATAGCCGTGCCATGAGTTGGAAAGTAAAGGATACATTAGCTTTTACTCGATACGTAATGCATTCTATAGCGCTCGCACTTATTTATATCGGAAGGAGCGCGATGGCCTGATTTACGTATCAAGTAACCTAACGTTACCGATATTTGCAAAGTCATGGTACGGCTATTGAATCTTTCAAATGTAAAACCTCATCTACGAACCAAGATATATCCGTCACAAAATTCATGCCTAAAGATTTTCTGTGTCGAAGCTCCCTTTGAAGTACATCCTCCACTGAACAAATGTAACATAACGTCGAATCCATATCTACTATTGCGAAGTTGGCATTGTAAATTGCCCCGCGTGGGACGGAACGGTCCCAAAATTGCCTATAACGCGTTGATAAAATAGCCCCACATTCAGAGGGCGATGGGGCCAATTCGGTCTAGTTGAGCTCTGATATTTACGTTCCTCGAAGGACTAAGAAAATGTATGGGTTATACAGAGATTCGGGTTTGGGTAAGTCTTAAAGGAAAGTCTAGAACTGTAAGACTATCAAAATATTTTCGAACCGGGTTACTCGCGTATTTAAGTCGATGATTGCTCGATATGTTTCGACCCATTAAGAGGGTCCTCGTCCGGAGCACCCTCGGTTAAAGCGAGACACAATCATCGACTTAAATATGTTTGAGTCTCACGTTAGTTATAATTCTAAAACTGTAAGACTATCGTTGTCAGCCTCCGTACACTAGTAGTGACATTTTATACGAATCTGGAGGTTTGTTTGAATCACAGCGAGGGAATTATTTGTGTATTTTTTTTTGTGACGAAGTTAGACAACTGATCTCTCCTCTCAGCTCACCTGATGGAAAGTGGGAACTGAGGCCCGTTTACATAGTGACCAAAAGATCGCCAATGCGCTGCCTACCCTGAGAACTAAAATGGATTACCTCTATGCCAGTAATTACACCGGCTATCTTACCCCCAAACCGGAACACAGTACTAACTATTTAGCGGCAGGTAAGACGGTGGTAGCTATCCGGGCGGAGGACCCTGCCGGAGGTCTTTCTAGCAAAAATTATTTATCACGTATATGAATTTGTTCCTTGGTCGTGGATGCCTATAAAGTTGGATATAAATAAATGATTTGATTTGATAAGTCATTATATATCTGTTATATCAAATTTACTCTACACAGTATCATTCGCTATCGCTACGGACATAGGTACTAGTAATTTACCAACCTCATATTGATTTCTGTAACCACATTATGTAATCAAATCTATGTGGCCTACTTGTATCAATTCCACAAATCTGACCCTCATAATTAGCACGACTATAATCCGCTTAATTAAGCAATGACCTTTTATGTACAATGTCCGACTTTATCCGAAGGGCCACTAACGGCGAATCCGGAAGATTCCGTATTAATCATCTTTAGAGGATTCAGAATCAATATTTTTTTTTGAATTATGACTAACGTGAGACTCAAACATATTTAAATATTTATCACACGGGTTACTCACGTAATTTAGTATCCGCGACCAAAAGAGTACACGTCGGGCTTTGGTCGCGGATACTCCATGATGAGGATCCTCTAAATGGATCGAAACATGTCGAGCAATTATCGACTTAAATTACGTGAGTAACCCGTATGATAAATATTTAAATCTTTTTTTTAATTCGAAATGGGCTTACTCATGGCCACAGACTAGCCAAGGGCGGAGACGCGGCCTACGATGGAGTGAGTTTGCCGAGAAGATGCCTATTTACCCTTAACTTGAAGGCTGACGGGTTATGTGATCTCGGAAATATAGATTCCGACAGGGAATTCCACTCCTTGGCAGTACGCATAAGAAAAGAAGACGCGAAGCGCGGAATATTTACCAAGTAAGAATAATTGACAGCATTATGGGGTAATTTATGCGACGTGTTAAAACGATAATGAAACGAGCCAAAGGTGAGCTTCATATTCGTATGTCATGAATGTTTCAATAATAAATAGATGCCTTACTCGTGATTCGAACGCGGAACCTTCAGCTTCGCAAGCAGGGTCACTGTCAACTAGGCTACTAAGGCAGGCAAAATATTCGAGTCCAGAATGCCGAGTAAACCCCTGGGGAGATTATAAATACTTTCCTATTCGATTCATTTCCAATTTTCACAGAACAGGTGCTAAATAAATTACAAGCACTGTAGCCCTATCATGAGCTGCCACTGCATTAATAACGCACCTCAATATGAGATAACGAGCGGAATGGATAGAAAGTCTGTTAATATTACTGCGATCGCCAATCCACTTACCCAGCGTGGCGATTATGGGCATTTACCTCCTAATGCGTCTATACGCATAGTTAATAAGAGAGGCCTACGTCCAGCAATGGACTGATATAAGGCTGATAATGTTTGATAGGTACAAGCTACTTACATAAGCATGAAAGTTACTGTCGTAAATGATCAAATTACATAATAACCATTTGTTGTAATCGGATTGGCGGATCCAATTAATATTTCCACTATTATAATAATCTTTGATTTAAATTCAGATACGAACCCGATGTCATTAATTTAATTACAGCAACAGAACAGATAAACTCCATTAATGATGCCCTTTGGATTAGGCAATCGGAATACGAAAATAATTACTCATAATTTCCTTGATCACGCACGAGAAAATCTCTTTTCACGGATCACTGATCAATATTACCCTCACGTAGAAAACGGCGTGATTCTTATACAGGGTTACTTTTTCACCAGTACAATAAATCATCATGCGTAATAGTTGTTCAAAATACAACATACTATCATTTTATGTTAGTACCCCTTTGGAACAAAAAAACTATAATGAGTTAAGTAATAAGAACATTAGTATGTTCGAACTTATTCGCAAATCTAACAAGAAATGTGAACGTATTACGCATCTATCGACGTACAGTCGTGCATAACTAGTAAAATGCACGAACTGTTAACTATTTGTTTAAAATGACATCGCGCGCGGCATGGCGGGTTGGACACCCCTTCCCGTCGCCTTCCTCATACCGCTCCGTCGACGCCTTGTAATTAGTGTGCCCATTATGTTACATTTGTATGAAGGATAACTTAATAAAATCAAAATAAATAAATGGGTTAATCTTATTCGATAAATGTGACCTATTATCGATATCAAATTATGTTGAAATTTATTGTACCGGTGAAAAAGTAACCCTGTATAGTCTCATGGCTGTTCCAACGTTTCTGTGTAAAGGAGTCCAAATAACGATACACCGGAATTGGGGTACTTTATTACAGACGTAACTGGAGCCAAAATAAGTTAAGGTTACTCCTACTCGCGCAAGTTTCTAATGAGAGTGCTACATAAATATTTAGTTTGGTTTCGTAGTTTCTATTGACAAGGGTTGCAAGAAAAGAAATCTTAATTCAGACCTACTCGTAACTTACCGATTGTATTTTTACACTATGTATTCGTTTATCACCATTGTCAGTACCTACCTATGTATATACTGTATGTATACTGTATAGTATGTATTCATGTATTCAAATTTATCACATAATTATAAATTATACATATGTTTCGCTGAAGAAACTTGACGTGACAAGTTGTATTAAGTGTTATTTATTGATCTTGATGTAGCCACGTATTAGGATGAATACACATATTTCAGCATGCGTACGCATTTTGTCTATTGAAATTAACCGTTTAGTCTAAAACGGGTAAGCATGCGTACGCGTGCGGAAAGCTGGACGCAGTCTGATACTAAACGGATATTTTCAATACACAAAATGCGTAGTTGTATACGCATGTTGACACTCTTGATATGAAACGAGTAAGCATGCGTAAGTGTGTGAAAAGCTAAACGATCATTTCTAGACAAAATGCTTACACATTCTGATATATTATGTATCTTCGTCCTTAGTGTTACAATACACATTTCTTATCAGTGTTCACGTGAATCTCGTATCAAATCTAATGCAAAAGTGGGTCGGTTGCAGAAAATTTATCCATAGTTACTTAAGGGCTTTAATGATAAAAATATTTAAAACGTCACATTTTTGTCTTTCGAAGTTACCCAAATATATTTCTGACATGTAGTTTGTAGGACTAAATTTAGTAATACAATCGCAACGATCGTGATTTTCGTATTTTTTTGCAAAGATATGATTATACCATTCTGCTTTTATTATTAGTTATAGATATGTACCGGTCAAACAAGATCCAGTCTTCGTAAGTAAGCTCATATTTTATTCCATGGATAATAACTCGTCACGAAGGTAGGATGGCCTCTTCCACGTAAGAGGAAGCATTCGTCAAAAGCCCGACCCTGATGATAGCTAACAAGATAAAGAGGAAACAATGATACGAGTGAGAGCAATAAAGAGCCCTTATTCATAATCCCAACTAAACGCACAATTTAAGAAAAGCCAGTATAAAGTACGAGCTGAAGTTGAGAAGAATTGATACGCGACTCAAGCTCAAGTAATGTTGGGACCAAGTTGAGCAGTCATGTCAAAGTGATTTGGGTATTATAAGGGAGCAGCGGTACAATGATGAAAGGCAAGGTGACGTATCTCATTTGAAGTGATACATTATTCAGATAAGCGTCAGATCAAATAGCGTTCAAAAGTTGAGGATATTGCCGTTTTCACCTCTTGAAGTTTGCACACTTGTTATTATTACATCCTAAGGTTCCCTGGATGTTTGGTATAATAAAATAAGGTTTTTTAGGTTGTTAGTGGCAAACGAGCGTATAGGTAGTAAGTTCTACCGCAGGGATGTAACGGATGTGTTTTAACGGAAGCGGAAGCAGAAGCAGAAGTTATGAATTTTGTTTAACGGAAGCAGAAGCGGAAGCGGAACCAAAAACGGAACCAGAACCAGAAGCGAAGCTCGAGTGAGAGCTAAGTAGAACCTGTTGGTTTTGGTTGTAGGTCGCTCATGTCCCACCGTTGCTATAGGCTCAGACATCCGCTATGACTTCTATTTTAATAATAACAGAACCAGAACAGAAGCGGATGTGTAAAACAAAGCGGAAGTTCTGCAGAAACAGAAGCGGAAGCAGAACTCCGTTACATCCCTACTCTACCGTAGTCTTTTGACGCCAGTAGCTCCAGACGCAGAGGTTAGATAACCCGCTTAGGATCTATATCTGGATCCCTAACGTTTTTTGACCTATTTTTACATTCACTAACGTTTTATGTCCGAATGATCATTTGTCCTAACGCTCATATGCCATATCTTTAATTTTCCTAATATCGTATGGATGATTTTTGTTTTCCCTAATGCGTTATATCCTAATTATCATTTTCCATATCAATTATTCATCCTAACGTTATATGCAATAATAGTCATGTATCATAATTGTCAGTAAGCCTAATGATCGATAATCCTAATAATCGTATTTCCTAACTCTGTATGGCCTATTGCAGTTTATCCTATATCTGTAAGCTGCTGACCTGACGGGTCAGAGTATAGCAAAGGGGGCGCGGGAAATTTTTTGATGGGGGTGGTGTCATTATAACACGTATTTTTTTATGCTATCGTATAGAGGACGCTAAAATAAGCATGTTTTGTATGGACAACTTGTCTAACTTTATAATTACCAATTATCCAAAACCAAATTTTGGGTCTATATCGGGTGGCATAATGTTTTTATTTCGAAAAATTTGTCGCATAACAACTTTACGCCGAAAAATGAATGGCATAAACATTGTTGCGCATATTTTTGGTATGCCGAAATTGATGATTTTCGTGTCTAATGTATATGTATCGAAAAATTATTGTGCATAATGGTGATGTTCCTACTATTTAATGTACTAATAGTGATTACCTACCTTTAACTAGCTTTAAAAATATTTTTTTATTCCTTATACTTAACTATTACTAAATAATTCGCCCTGTAGTCCAAAGAATTTAAGTGAGCAATTTTGACCTGGGAACCGGTCGACGAAGCCCCGCTGCGCGGGGCTTCTATTTCCGCTCTAAGGGATAAAAGGTACCTAACGAACCTATCCAGGTTAAGGTAGGGGATGTTCAGATTATTTCTTTTTTAATGCGGGGGGCTTCGCCCCCCGAGCCCCCCTGGTGGGGGGCTTCGCCCCCCCGTCCCCCCTTTTTTTGGCTTTGTAAGTATGAGGATGTGTAAACAATTGATTAAAAATAAAGCAAAGCTCCCGCCTTAGTCTTCTAACCTAACCTATCCGAGTCGGATCTGCCCTGGAAGGTTTTGTTCGACTGTCACACTGAGCAACAGAGTTCTAATTGGCATCGATTGTTTACATAAATCATTTCAGAAATAGAATGTGTGATACCATATGCACCTAAGCATAAGCTTATGAGGGGTCAGAAAAAAAAATAACCCTAACCTACCTCGGACTCTGTCAGCATGTCGGGTTTACATGCAGTAAAATTGTAATATTGATATATTAAAATAAAAATAAAAAATGGTGCAACAATTACCGACATTATGAATAAATATTGTTATGGCTATTGATCGTTAGGGCTTCTGTCTCTTAGGACAACAACATTTAGGCTAAATGTCATGAGGTGAAACGTTATTAGGGATTTCGAAGAATATGGAAAATAACATTAGGGTTTTTAACAGTTATGGTAAAAAATGATTAGGGCATGTGAGTTTTAGGGCAATCATTACATTATGGAAAATGAGTGTTATTGCAACTGATCGATAGGGCTAATGCCCATTAGTGCAAAACAGTTCGGGCAAGTGATTTTCGGACAAACGATGTTAGGGATCTCGAGGGAGACCCCCCCCTTATTCATAAACTTCTCTAAACTTAGCTAGCAGATAAGCATCATTTGTCCCTTTCCGCCTTATTATCACTATTTGTGTAAGTCGAAAAAGGATAAACGATATAGTTTATTCAGAAACAGAAAGACATATACCAAATAATATATCGAAATTCTGGAAAGATTCCCTTCGCTTAGATAAATATACGAATCAAACAATATTTGTGAGCGTTTTTGGTAAACGGCAGTCTCCGTCTCCGTAGCCTAGATGGTAGTGACCCTGCCTTTTTCAGTAGCCTGGTTTAGTGTCCCACTGGGCAAAGGCCTCCCCTCTTTTCCTCCATTTGTTCTCCCGCCAATGTCCAGGCCATAATGTCCAGAAAGCCGTATTGTTAGGAGCAGACCGAAATTTAATACCTACTTTGTATGAATGGGTTTATTTAACGATTTTGAGCATAACTTGGACATTATTCTGACCACAGATGTCATATATACCATAGATCAAGCAAACGTGTCTACTTAGCGTGTCAAATGAACTCAGTAAAATCTACTGAGTTGTCCGTCTTTAATCGCAGCTTGCAGCTTTCGGGTGTCAAATTTTGTAAGTTGAAGTGAACAAAAACATTAATAATGCCTGCTTAAGTAATATTAATTGCAACAACACAAAAAATATGAATACTCAAGGGCCTGAGACATATTTAATATCATAGCCAAGTAACAACTTCAGTACAAAATCTGACACGCTCGGCCGCCATACAAATGAATGAACTTGTTTCTTCTATCCAAATCTAATTCTGTGATTCTGACTATAAACCAAGCACAAACAGTGAAATCAATTTAAAAAATCAAAATACAATTTAATTTCACTTCCGACGTAATCTCGTCTCTAAATTAAATGCGGGACATCAATTTCCTACCGCAAAGGTTTTGAATTATACCTGCGGCCATCTTTATTAAATAAGATAAGATAAGATGCTAATATCCGGACGTTTGTGCGGACTCTAAAGGGAGTACATGGGTAGGGACGAATTTTCAATCGAGATATATTTATATAGGAGTGTTTAATTTTAATTTTATATCTTTATTGTTTGTGGTCAACCTCCGTAGCCTAGTTGGCATGGTAGCCTCTGCCTACGAAGCTGGAGGTTCCGGGTTCATTATTTGTGTATTTATTTATCACAATTATTTTTTCCTTGGTCGTGGTTGTGTAGGTATGTCTTTAAGTATCGGAGGTTCACAATTCGACATTTTTTGTATGTTACTATTATTACTCGATAATCTCGATATCACCGAGAATCGTAAACAGTTTTCCCGTTGTTTTTAATCGAATGGGTATAACGCCGCTGGTCCCGTACGCACCAGCCTGATCATGGGATCTCGGAGAAATCGGTAGAATTTGTTTTTTTTTATTTGGTGATCATTGGTTGCTGCATATCGTCGCTGTTCCTACAAAAGTCGCTATGTGTTTTTTTACAGGAGACACAAAAATCTGTTTATTTTGAATCTTGTTCACTCAAAGTAGGCCAATATTTTATTTTGATAAATATGTTCAGTTGAACGTATTTTGATGTCTTTTTTAAATATAAATCTCAGTTTTTAACGAGAAAAATTAATATTACCAATAATATGTCACATACCGGTTATTGTTTCAGTCGTCCAAAGGCTCTATGTATCTTATTTTAACTTGGTTAAAATAATTCGTTACAAAATTTGACACATCCTGATAATATTTGTCACATAGTTATTTTTATGAAAGATATGGTTCTTCAATAATACAAAAAATAACATGTTTCAGTAATAATAGTCACAGGAAAATTTCGCTAAGTGTCATAAGACTTTGTCTAAAGCATAGTC
The DNA here is from genome assembly GCA_025490895.1 of Thaumatotibia leucotreta. NCBI lineage: Eukaryota > Metazoa > Arthropoda > Insecta > Lepidoptera > Tortricidae > Thaumatotibia > Thaumatotibia leucotreta. Next base: position 18,291 of record JALPQI010030485.1, on the reverse strand, counting down.
TACGAACGCGATGTATCGCTATGTGCGGAAAAGTACATATTGGGCCATATTTGTTCTTATTTAATTTATGAAAAAATCCCAAAAGAATTCAATATATGGATATCACATGGCTAAAATTCATAAATCCTGAACTATTAAAGATAGCCTCACCGCTGTTTTTGGAGCGTATAGATATTTACATTAGGTTTAAAATGGCGTTAAAATCCAAAATTCTAAAAAAAAAACATAGCTACTTTTGTAGGCACAGCGACGATACGAGTATGTAAGTAATGCCGTTTTTCCACATAATATATCTAGCCTAGAAAAAAACAATTATGACGGGCAAAGTTGAGGACCAGAGAACACGCAGCAGGCCACCTAATAATATCTATACATTTCGAAACGTATGTCGAAGGCATAAGGATCAAAATCGTATACATATTATTAGAGCCGACCGTACATATGGCGGGTGACAGGAGCCAATGGAAGAGCCTGGTCTGCAGCAACAGGACATGATGTTACGATCCTCAGCTTGAGGGAACGACGGATGATGATGATGATGATGCTATGTTTTGAAGCTATCTTTTACCTAATTATGTACTTAAACCTTGCAGATCTGCATAACGATGCGTTAACGTGCTCAAACATAGTAAAACCCAAGCATTACCGTAAATCATGATCATGACACCAAAGCAGTGTAAACTCCACCTTAAAATAGCTACATCCTTAAAACATCCTAGCTTCATAGGTGTCATTTGCAGAATCCGTCTTTTCACCGTTACGTCGACTACAAATAAAAGTATACAGTTTTGCACTTTATCACGTTGTAATAAGGAGACGATTGTATACATAACTGAAGTCGACTCTAAGGATTCGTTTACATGAGCGCCTGTGAACGCATAACTTACATTTATCCTCACACGTTCTGCAAACAGCTCGTAAACTCTGTGTATTATTCCTCAAAATGTCTCCTTATTTTTTGCCGAAAGAAACATTGCGGGTGCAGGCTAGATAAGCGCTGGTTTTATTGACTAGATAAAGTCTTGGCTCAGGTTTTATATGTTACTTGTAGTTTTAGAACGAAACTGTGTTTGAGAGATGTATCCATAATTTATTTTATTCCTTTAAATCTGAATTTCCTCCACTGTCAGTCATCCGTAGACAACGAAACCTGTAAAGTGTTTGAAGCGTTGGGAGGTAATTATTTCGAAACCCGGCGAGGGCATTATATTTATTTGTGTATTTGTTATTTATTTATCACAAATATTTGTCCTGAGGTCGTGGTTGTCTAAGTATTTAAGTACCCATAATCCATATGTATCTCTCTATCTTTTATATAATATATTGTATATCGTCGTTGGTATCCACTCACAAGCCTTAATTGAGCTTACCATAGGACTTGGTCGATTTATGTAAGGTGGGCCGAGGATTTTTTCACCTATTACATCGGACCTAGAAATAGCCCTTAACTTATTTGCTGTAGAGGAACAGCGTGTTTAGTCATATAGTTATGTGTGTGTTTGATTGACTAAAGTTTCCCTTTTTTACAAGCTTTATATTAACTTCACTTTGTATGTTTGCAAATCTTGCAACGAACAATTGAGCCAATTTCGGTGGACCAATTGAGCCGAAATTTTTACTGGTCAAATATTTTTAAGCATTTTGTTTATATAAAATTTTAATGTCCCAGTTCATGAATAGAAGCAATCCTCGTAAAAGACATCCTAAATATACTTCGCTTAATATGCGTGGCCAGGTACCTTCTGTTTGTAATTCCACCTTGCCTCTTTAAAGATTTAAGCGATTCAGAAAATTCTACGTTTATTATGCAGATGGACATGAAGAATTCCTCCCGCGGAGTAAAAAATGTGTTGCGTCTTTTTCCTTAAACTTTTTGAAACCTTTCTTTTAAAATGTTTGCAATTTAAATAAGAGTAAATGATTGTTGTACTTAAGACGAGCTACTACAAGAGAACTTATTTAGTTAACTCCGCCATCTTTAGCTCTGAAATGTGTAAATTTCTGTAGTGGAACTACAAAGGAGTTTAAATGAAGCATAGTTTAAGATAAAAAACGGGTCTGTGTCTTCGTTACCGTTGCTAAGGCATAAAATGCTTTTGTAATTTACATGACTAACGTGTTTATAGTAGTTTAAATGTAGATGGCGTTTTTGCTTGTTCGTTTGACTTGTTTCATTCGTTTTACAATTTCTAGCACAGATTTAAATAGTTAAAGAATTGAAAATGACGACTTATGTGTATTGATTTAAACTTTCATGATTATCACTCATATTTTAAAGACAAACGGGTGTTAATCGCGTAAACTTACGTTTAATTTTATCCTGACGTTTCGGGCATGACGTTACACTACACCCCACCCGTGGTCGCAGGCAGACTCAGGATATAATTAAACGTTAGTTTACGCGATTAAGACCCGTTTGTCTTTAAAATATGACGACTTATGTGGTTTAATATGTCTTATTTAGTTTTCTCTTTTTCAATTCCGTGTATACTGATAATATTTAAAACGATATTATCCTACAATTTTTTTTTTAAGGTTTTCGACTCAGTTTTTTAATGTAAGTGTATTTTTATGCTGAATGCCAGCTTTTGAATCAAAATAGGTATATGAATTATTTGTTAACGATGATATACTTACTATATTATAAAAAATATACCATTTTTTATTTTTGGCTTGTGAATTGATAGTTTAAGCATAAATACATACTTAGCTAAATTCAATCCAGATTTATACATACATGCCCGTAATAAAACACATACCTACCTACGTAAGCCTCATTCGTACCTAAATGACATCAAAATACTTAAATATCAGTCAATCGAGCAATTACCTTTGAATGTATATTCTATATGTACATTAACTCCTAAAAGCAAAGGTCATTGTTTCTAAATAAAAGGTGCCATTAGAACAAATTCTGATGGATACATCAATTAAAATAATGAAAGCGTTCATCAAATTACAGAGCTCGTATCTACTGGCGACGCAGTGCCGCGTCGCGCTCGCCGGATTAATTTGCATTTCTATGTTTTACGTTGGCTTTTTTATACCACGATGATGGCAAACAAGCATAGCCTGGGTGCTTAGACAAGTTGCCAATCGCTAGCGCTTAATCGTCAATCGTAAACGAAAGGCTAACTGTCTTTGTCGCACTAATATGAAAGAGTGACAGAGAGGGAAAGCTACGATACGCTATTAAGCGTTAGCGATTGGCAACTTGGCTAAGCACCCTGGACGTTTACCATGACGTACTAATGCGATTCAGCTTAGGTTTAGGGAAAGGGACAGTGATATACGACTCGTATAGCCTTATCCCTTTCTCTCGACCTAAACTGAACCGCATTAGTACTTTATTTTACGATTCTGTTTAGATTAGTTATAGTTTTTGACAGTTTTTCTATGGAACTGACATATAGTGATTGAGATTACGTCATAAACCGAATCGCATTAATTAATAGATCGTAGCTTCCATAGTTTACTGCTTGCAGGCTTATGATGATTCCATGTTTATCGTTAGTAGCCATTGCCATCACGTTCTAACAAAATATGCAAACACAAAAGTGGCGCATAGCATGATGAACGATAAAAACGAGACTATCAATTAAAATTCATAAGCCACCTGCTAAGAAATGTCATATAGGTGATTTTTTACCATAGATCGGGATCTACGGTAAAAAAACTATAGATCGGGGTCTATTGTAATATAAATTAAAGTTATCTTCAAAACCGGTTTACAACTTACCGGTAGGTACTATTACTATTAGTACTGCTAGTACTCGAAGTTTTAGATTTGAAGCGTAGGCCTCCCTTATGCCGCGGCCACGACATTAGTCTACTAAGGCGATCGGTTTAGCGGAAAACCATACGTACGAAAGGGAGTACCCATATCGGCATCCCGCTCCAACTCATGGATTCGCTCGCCGCTAGTCGCCTTTTAGACCAATGTCGTGGCCGGGCCTTTAAGCGCGGAGCCCGTAGCTACTTCAGGGTGCTTAGACAAGTTACCAATCGCAAACGCTTAGTAGCGTATCGTAGTTTTCCCTCTCTGTCACTCTTTCATGTTAGTGCGACAAAGACAGTTAGCTGCCTTTCGTTTACGATTGACGATTAAGCGTTAGCGATTGCAACTTGTCTAAGCACTCTGCTCTGTCAAGGTGCATTCAGACCAAGCGAGCATTCACTGTTCTATCCCCCACTCTACGAAATCAACGAATCACGTTTTATGTAACGATCGAATTTCGTAGAGTAGGGGTATTTCGAATGCTCGTTTGGTCGCTCGGTGCATACCTTTAGGTTAATCCGCCACCGCAACCAACAAAATTGTTCCAACGGAAACAATTTCAAAATGAAGAAGTTTGTTTACAAAACTACAGGCAGTTAAAAATCAGATTCGATTTCAGGGTTCAGCGGCGGAAGCCCCATAACTCAGCGGTCGAGTTCCGACAATGTTGCTAAACGCGATTGATTTGTAGTCGTGCTGGAATAAGTGGGGAGTGAAATATGGGTGCAATAGCTCAGGTTAGATTCGCAGTAAAATGGGTTTGGGTTTTTAATAACCCAAATAAAATGGAAAATTAAAAACGATGCCTTTAAATATTTTTTCCCCTCACTAGCTCGTAAAGTGCTCGTTTATCCTTTAATACGAACGTGTAAAACGCATATTATTCACTTGTGTGGCAAAGTAATGACCTTGGTTTTGGAATAACAAAACGTAAAATGCTCATGGAAATTGTTCCATATTAATGATAATTAAATAATTTGTTTGAGAATTTAGTGTAAAATACAAACCTTTATATAATATGATGATTTTAACATATAAATCCTATAATTCCATAAGTAACAATTGTTTTAGTGAATGATGATAAAATGACTAGATGCAATCACAAAACGAAGAAAATGTCAACGTCAACATTGTCAAAGAATATTATAGGTTATAATCTTTATTTACCGACTCGAACACGCATAAAAATAGTAAACTAAACAACTTTCAGGGTGTTCTGTTATAATTTTGTAAAAATAATGAATGTGAATGATTTAATAATGCATTGGCGTTGGTGTGCAACTACAGGAATGTGTTAAAATCGTGCTGCGTTTACTTTTTCGTGGTAAGTTTACTGCGACAAAATCTTGCATTAAATACATGATGCATTTGGAAAATTATTATCACTAACCCGATGACGATTGTAATGTGAACAAATAATTACCTTTTTTGAGTTTCCTCGCTCTAGTGAGGGGAAAAGTTTTGTGTTACACACGGGTGCAAATGTATTTTACTTCTCGTATGTTAAAACACTCGCTGCGCTCAGGATTCTATTTTAGAACCACTCGCTTCGCTCGTGGTTCAACTATAGAATCCTTTCGCTTGCTCGTGTTTCAATTTCATACTCGCGGGTAAAATACAACTTTGCACCCTTGTCTAACAAATAACTATTTTAATAATCCATCGTTTTTAATAACCCATTTTACTCATATAATTTTATATATTTATTTATTAAGAGCCTTATAAGTCCCACTGCTGGGCAAAGGCCTCCCGTTCGTACTTCCACGTGGGTACGTGGAATATATCTTTTCCAATCTCCCACCGAACATTTGAAAAAATGCACAAGCCTACTTCATCATCATCATCATCTGTCTATGATAATCCACTGTTGGACGTAGGCCTCTCCTATTAACTATGCATAGAGACGCATTAGGAGGTAAATGCCCATAATCGTCATCATCAATCTTTTATCAAATAATGGTCAGTGACACTTTATTTACGTTTTTCTTGGTTCCACCAAGCTATCCGATGCTGCTGATGCTGGTCATATAAACAAATAATCCTAGGTATTTGACAACCAAAGATACGAGTACATTGCTAAGTACCTATGAAATGATTCTTAAAAAACGATGAACCCACTCAATAAGATATTTTGTTAAAGAGGAATAAATATAATTTATGATAGATTGAAGTTCAAATTTCAACTACTTTTTCTCGAATTATCGAGTTCTTCGCGCCATGCACCGAATTATTAATGTACGAATTATACGAGAACATCCAACTAATAGCGCGGCCTATTTAATGCTAGTTTTTAATCATTGAATACAGGGTTACTTTTTCACCGGTACAATAAATTTTACCATGTCATTGGTATCGATAATAGATCATTTATCAAATAAGATTAACACATTTTTTAGTTTTATTTAAGTTATCCTTCATGGAAATGTAAAATAATGGGCGCACTAATTACAAGGCGTTAACGGTGCGCTATGACGAAGGCGGCGGGAAGGGGTGATCCAACCAGCCATGCCGCGCGCGATGTCATTTTAAACAAACAGTTGACAGTTCGTGCATTTTGCTAGTTATGCACGTCGATAGATATATAATACGTCCACATGTCTTGTAATATAAATTGGTAACTTTCTACCTACATTATAGTACAAAAGAACATTCAATTTATATTTCTCGAACCATACTTATTTTTGTTTTTTTTTTGTTCCAAAAGGGGTTTAACAAAAAATGCCAGTATGTTGTATTTTGGACCACTATCACGTATGTTGATTTATTGTACCGGTGAAAAAGTAAACCTGTATATACATCAGGGTACAGGGAGCGATCCGAAGTAACAGTCCCAACGGGTACATGATCTCGACAAGTCTACAGCATTCCTAACATATTTTTTATTTCAGGCGAGAATCCATCGGGCAGCTGCCCCGCTCCGCCAGCATCGACTCCATGGTGGAGGCGGCGATTTGCGCGCGACATAGTGAACCGAGTGCTCCGACGCTAGCACCGCCAGGGCGAGCTGATCGGGCGCTGAGTCTCGTGTCACCAGCTGTCGGCAGGCGGGCGAAAACGCAGAGGGGACAGGCTGGTAAGAGACTACTATAGTGTAGGATTCCACTAGAATGTCGGATTCGTGACGCTGTTCTTCGCGTAATCACCATGTCCTCCACACCGTATCCGGTGACGGCGACCCCGAAGCATGGTCAATCCGGGTTGAGATTACGATGCCCTCTGATATGACCCGTAAAGCCGAAATTTGTTTTGAAAGTGCGGTTATATGCTGTACAAAAGAACTGGCAGGAGGAATCATACGTAGGATGGCTTGGGCCTCATCTTCCGTATCTGCCGTTTGACGACAAGGACATTTAAGGAAGTTACGAATACAATTTTTGGTGTATCTTCATTTTATAACTAGGTGTTTGTGCTTAAAGAGAATTCTCGCACTTTCCATATATTTCTAAGGTAGCTGTCATAGCCGTCACGTTCCAGACAAAGTAGACTTTTTCCTGGAATGCGCCAGTAAGAGAATCGTACATACACGATCCCAAGATGCTCCCCATAACGGAAGAGAGGGTAACGTCGCAGGGGAGTTTATTGGATATTCTCCTCATTGGAGCTGGGGATGGGAATGGGCTCCCACAGCCCGGGTTGATGAAGCGTAAATGCCTCCTTATAGACGCAGAACAAAAAAAAAGGCTGGTGAGTCTCCTTGATCTTAAAAGCCAGTTGTCCTATTTACCATCACGATGAAGGCCGCAATACGCAAGCCATGGCGAAACCAGCGCAAGGACGCTATTGCTGGACGGCGCTGATTGCGCACTAAGTAAGCCTTCCTTAGTTTAGGCTTATAAAATGGTTACATTATTTACGAACGCCCCTCAGATCAGGTTGAACCGTTTCAACCGATCTCGCTGGAGCACAAACTTGTAGAAGTATTCCAGTGTAGTACCAACTATCGTGCCTGGTCTGGATGGGTCCTGTATTTTCCCCAGGCAACCAACCCACCGGCTGTCTGATCGCTTTAAATCTCCCTGTTACATAAAGCCTTAAAAAAAACACTATCAAGACTTGCGGATCATGCTCTAAGCCTCGTGTCACCCGTCGTGGGCAGGCGGGCTAATACGCAGAGGGGTCAAGCTGGTATTCTTTCTCCTATTTATAGGCCAGCAGACGTAATATTAGAGAAAAGAGATACAGAAATATTATTTTTAGAAATCCAAAAACCTACATATTAAAATGTATGCACGAATACACGTATTCGCGGAGATCTCAATCAGCTCTACAATAAGAAACACAATCACCATGTTGTTTATATACAAAGCAGAATATTAAATGTAACAGAAAAGAATAATAAAAGCGTACCCAAATTAAACATGGTTTATACGTCATAAACGAAAGGTCATAAAGCAATGAATACCTGATGGAAATCCGGGAAGTGGATGGAATCGCTATTTGGACTTAAAAGCGACCGATTTCTGAGTCGATTGGTCCATATACTTGCTACTGAGATTGAAAGCGCAGTTTTCAATGCTTAAAAGTTGACGTGAGAGATTTTTATGCTTCTGATAAACTCGACATTACGATTTGAATTCAAGAAACCTCGATATTTTTCTAGCAGGAACGAGATATTGACAATATCAAACATCGACATAAAATTATATTCGACATAAGACGTCACATACATTTTATTGTACCGGGCACTTAGGACCCATTAAAGGAACAAAATTAGAATATTCTGAGGTCATCAGTAGTGAATAATTACTTAACATTCAAAGTATTATTGTAGTTATTATATTTTAAAAAATTGCCTCGGTCCTGTATTTGTTGGTTTACGTGTTAGCATCGTTACTTAAGTTAGCATCTTCATAAAAATGGAGTTTACTCATCGATTACGTGCCAATGTTTAATTTTATCAATTTCTCGTTGCATTTGGTACTGTCACTTAGAACCAGCATTCAATAAAAAATCACGTCTAACTAATAGGGTTGATTCCCGTTAAATATTGGGAACGAGTTGGGTTGTCCGGTATTTCGTTGCCAATCGCAATAGACATCAGAGGCCGATTCCCGATCACCAACGACGTGCCTCTCTCTCGCACTCGTGAATTCGTACATAAGTGTGACAGGGCGGCAACACTTCGTTCGTGGTTCGCGGTAGGCCCCTCAGATCGAGACTTGCCAATCGTGTTGGATGGCTCCATCGGAGAACGTTGCGGTTTAGTGCATGTCATCCCTAAAACGGTTCTTTAGTATATTACGGAGGTAAAAAGAGTCACATTTTAGAAAAAAAAAATTAACTAACCCCCTTATTCTTAAACGTCTGCTAACTTAACAAGCGCCTAAAAATTGTTTGTCCCTTTCGGTCTTAACAATGTGTCCATAAGAGCAAAAGGGACAAACAATGATTAGCGGCTGTTAGCAGATGTATATGAATAAGGGGATAAATATTTACCCTCTGAACAATCTACGAATTCTGAGAACGTTGTAGTTGATGTCAGGGATCGGATACCGGTTTTTTCTCCATACAAAAGAACGGTTCGAATTCCGTTCTTTTTTGTTTTTCGGTTTATATATATTTTTTTGTTAATGGAGTAATTGAAAAATATGATGTTTATAATTACATAAAATGTTGAATGCTACATGAAGAGCGTAAAACGTTTTAAAATATTGAACTATATCGATGTTTTTCTAAAACACCGGACCCGATCCCTGGTTGATGTAAGTGTAATTTGAGCTTTCAAGACTGAATGACATTAAGTTACGAAAACTCCAAAAATAAATGAAAAAACACTTACAAACTTTGAGTGTTTGAAGTGTAAATGAAGCAGCCGCAGGTGCTTAGTTTAGAAATGTTTGTTTTATTTACTTTGACGGTAGCTTAAGCCAACAGCCGGTATTATTCTTCCGTTTTTCTGCGGCAATAAGGCTTGTTCACGAAATAAAGTAGCCATTGCTGTATAATTCTTTTTTTTTTTTAAGAGTGTTACCTTAGTATGGGTTTTATTTTTATTACAAAGAAGGGCTCTTTGCCTATCTTCTCGTACGCTGTGGTTGATATTTATATCAACTTCTCCATAATTATGGACTTTTTTTTTAAACTTCTGGATTTAAGTAGTGTTTCTTCTTATTTTACCATTTTGGGTGATTTAGTTTCCTAATGGGTCTTAACTAAATTACAATACTGATACTATAATAAACTGTGAATCTCGTGTCTACAAGTTTTATTAACTTTTTCAAGACTAACATTGTTGAAATCGTCTCGGAATTTCGCAATTTTGGGCCGGAACTTTTGCATTAAGCATTATCTGAAGTTATTTTGATTTTGACGACTTTTCAGCGATTGGTTTTGGATATTGAATTGTTAAACATAAAACAGAAGAATCGATTTACAGTCCCATGGCTGTTAGAACTACATGGGACTGTTGCGTAACAATAGAGACTGATTTTACGATTGCTACTTTATTTCATGAACAAGCTTTATTGTGAAATTATCTTCCGGATTTCCGAGTCTACGCTTGGCAGCTTTATTATGGTTGAAATATATTTTTCCACGCTTGTGTTTTTTAGAAAAGTACTGTGTAGTGGGTGAGGTGGAGGACTCAGATAAGACAGGGACAGACTAACCCCCTTATTCATAATCATAAACTTCTCTTCTGGTACCCACATCACAAGCCTTAATTGAGCTTACCGTGGGACTAGGTCGATTTGTGTAAAAATGTCCCAAGATATTTATTATTTTTCCCTTTCGGTCTCATCAATATATTTTTAAGACCGAAAGAGACAAACAATACGTAACGGTTTGCTAAGTTAGGAGACATTTCTGAAAAAGGATAAGAAGTTTGTCTGTAGAATCATGCTATCGTATTTTCCGTGATTTTTGTATGAGATGATGTTTTGTTTTCAATTTCTGATGTAGTATTAAAATCTAGTGTGAAAAAAAAAACAAGTGCACTCGATTTTTTATTCTGACTCTTACTCGATTTTATATTATAATATACTGATTCGAAACAGCAACTAAAAGCGTGACAAAGTGGTATGAAACAAGACGACGAAAATTATTTTGACCCACTTAAATAAAATAGACACCTTTTATTGTCTGTTTAACTTTTAATCCCTACTTACAGGATCTTGATAACGGTAAATAAAGATAACCTTGAACACGATTTTCTCAAATACCTTTCATTTAATTGAAGACATTTTGCTTAATTCCGAAGACACTCCAAGACACTTCAAATGAGAGTCATTCCCATCAATTTCGACCGGCTAAAAGCAAATTGAAGTAACCAAGGGGCCTTTCGTGGATATCGAAAATTTCGTTATCGGCCTCTCTATCGCTTAAATCAAGAGCGACAGAGATGTGACAGAGTTTAGCCAAGACGATAATATTCGAAGAAAATAAGATACTTACAAGGATCAGACAAACGCCCGTCATTTTGAAAACATAACCCTGTCCCGTGCAGTAGGTACTTCCTTATTTATTTATTATTTATTTATTTATTAAAACAAAAGCTTACATGACATTACAGTAGAACACCAATGCGTCATGAAACTAAAATTATACAATAAAAAAAAAACAATACAAATACAAAATAGAATATAGAAATAAAAAAACACATTAATTAAATTTAGGCTTATCTTATGATGTTTACATATTTTTCCTAACTAGTGCGGAAAAGTAAACTTTGCGCACGTTTCGCGCGCGGTAGGTAATTTCTCTTTTTGACGCACTTGTTATGAAAAAAATCGTCCCTTACACGTGCAAAAACTTTTTTACTCGGGCACTAGTTAGGAAAAAATATTTCTACACTAGTTTGTTTGTACAAAAACTATAGTGGTATCCAAAGTTACAACAGTATTACCTAATAATCACTAAAATTGAAAATCGGGCCACGATTCTCGGCGATATTGAGTAACATATACCTACATATACAGATATGTAGTAGTATATTATGTAGGTATATGTATATATGAATATAATTAGCTTGCTTTAGATTTCAATAACATTGCCTTTGTCTCCCTTTGCACCTTTTTATTCATTTTCTGTTTAGCCTTATGGTTGAGTGGTAGAGAATGCCATTAGGCATTAAGTCCGCCATTAGTATTTTATTTGTATTTTCTGCAATAAAACCATTCACTACATTTTTTAAGTGAATTAAAAAGGTGTAAATGTAGGTATTATATACATATTAAATACATATTTATAAATGTCTCATACTGTATAAAACCTGCAGCAACTGCAATAAGCCAAGTTTAAACACACTAATAATCTCATTAATTTCTCGGTCATTTTGGCTAGGCGCCCTTTGGCGAACGAAATATCCGAGTGGTTCCCAGGCTTCCAAGTATTTCTTGAATTTATTGTATCAATACTCGCAACGCTCCATAATAAATCTCTATAATTTGATCAATTTACTTCTGTTTTTGTTTACCACCCAATTTAGGAGTTGATTTATGATCTTATCTCTCACTTGTCAAAAGATGGCTTGAAATTTAGGTCAGTTCTCACAGATACGAGTATCTCAAGAAAATCGGTAACCCAAGTTTACTATACGTTTATAGGTCTTGGCACATTATAAAGGTGGGTTAACAACAAACGAGCGAATGTTCATTCTATCCCCCACTCTGCGAAATCAACGAATTTCGACGAATTACGTTTTGTGTAACGAACGAACTCAACAACGGCGACTCGACTCTATGCCAAATATTGAAATGTAAGCGCTATGTTCTAGGTTTAATTTCAGCAATGATATTACAGTAGTGTACAACGAGTGGTTTACGCGTCGTATATAAAGGTAAACCCCGGCACGTTCATCACACATTGACCACACGTTGTCCACACGGTGTCAAGACATGCGTTTGCGACTGATGTGTATCGAGCAACCATTTGAATTGCACAGTCGTTCACTCCGCGTTGTCTATTAGTGACCAAAAAAGTTACCTCAGATTCTTCAAAGTTTCACATAATTGTACACCTACATACATCTGCCAACTGCCTTAGCTATAACTAGTTTACTAGCCACACTTTGAACACATTTATTTAAACACAAGATTAAACTTCATTACTATTGGAAAATAGTACATTTCGATGCAAGTGCAAAAAAAATTTTTTCGACGAGGGTGATAGTTGGAGTGTGTGGAAGTGTCACTCATCCCATCATCAAACTTTTCAAAACAAATCGTGCCCATCATCAAACTTTTATCAAATAGTGGTCCTATTTGATAAAAGTTTGATGATGGGCAGCAGCGTCATCATATTAGACACATTACTGCGATCGCCAATCCGCTTGCCCAGCGTGGCGATTATGGGCATTTACCTCCTAATGTATACACAGAAAAGGCCGCGGCCCCGAGGTTCCGGCGACCCCCGGTGCCCTGGTTATGGTAGCGGCCAGGGTGCTAGCGGGGTCAGGGGTGCTAAGAATCTCCGGCAAAGATCCGGCTACCACCACCGACGACCCCTGGCCCTGGCAACTTATAACACACGTACACTGCGGACCGACGAAAAGTTAGTGGAACTGGAGGAAGGATTGAGCAAGTTGCGTTGGGACATTGTGGGATTGTCAGAAGTCCGAAGAGAGGGCGAGGACACGATAATCCTAAAGTCCGGCAACTTGCTCTATTTCCGGGAGGGCGACCAACAGTCCCAGGGAGGTGTCGGGTTCATCGTCCACAAGTCCCTCGTAAACAACGTGGTGAAGATCGAGAGTGTGTCGGCTAGGGTGGCGTACCTTATACTCAGAGTATCTGGGAGATACTCGCTGAAGGTCATACAGGTGTACGCGCCGACTTCGACACACTCCGACGACGAGTTGGAGGCTATGTATGATGATATCTCAAAAGCCATGCATAGCTCCAGAACCTACTTCACCGTTGTTATGGGGGACTTCAACGCGAAACTGGGCAAGAGAGATGGTGACGAGCTGAGGGTGGGGCAATTTGGGGTTGGACGTCGGAACCACCGGGGCCATCTGCTGGCTGGTTTCTTGGAGAAGGAGGGACTCTACATGATGAACTCCTTCTTTAAGAAACGCGAGCACAGAAAATGGACTTGGATGAGTCCCGACGGTGCAACTAAAACCGAGATCGACTTCATCATGTCGACGAAGAGACATATATTCAACGATGTTTCTGTGATCAGTACGGTTAAAACCGGAAGCGATCACCGCTTGGTAACAGGCACGTTGCATATATGTCCTAAGCTAGAACGCTCGCGACTGATGAAGTCTACGCTCCGTCCTGCACTCCATCTTCAAAACCCCGAGAGCTTTCAGCTGGAACTCCAAAACCGTTTCGATTGCCTAGGCGATGATGTGGACGTATTCAACGACGGGTTTGTGGAAGCTGTCCATAGCGCTGGGTCTAAGTTTTTTAAGGCCCAACGGACAAATAAGACCAGAAACCTCTCAGACTCCACTCAGGAACTAATGGAAAAAAAGGAGTGAACTGGTTCTACAATCCTCAGTTGATGCGACTTTATACCGGCAGCTCAACAGACAGATTTCTAAGTCCCTCAAACGCGATATGCGCCAATTCCGTACCAAGTGTATAGAAAAAGCCATCGAGCGGAACAAGGGCTCTAAAGTTTTTGCAAGGGATCTGTCTGTTGGGCAAAGCCAGCTCGCCAAATTAAAGACTGAGGATGGTAGAATCGTCACATCCAAATCTGAGCTGCTGACTGAGATAGAGGGTTTTTATGGACAGCTGTACACGTCAACTAGCAGACCCGAAGTTGATCTAGCGGAAGACCTAAGAGCTAAACTGACCCGACACTACACAGAAGACATCCCGGACATCAGCCTGTGCGAGATTAGAATGGCTCTTGAACAGCTCAAAAATAACAAGGCGCCTGGGGAAGACGTAATTACAGCTGAGCTTCTGAAGGCGGGTGGTAAACCGATCCTTACGGCCCTTCAGAAGTTGTTCAATCCCGTCTTACTGGAAGGGAGAACGCCAAAGGCATGGAACAGAGGTGTGGTGGTACTGTTCTTCAAAAAAGGTGACAACGCTTTATTGAAGAACTACCGACCCATATCACTTCTGAGCCATGTCTATAAGCTGTTTTCAAGAGTCATTACGAATCGTCTTGCACACAGGCTTGATGACTTCCAGCCTCCCGAACAAGCCGGTTTCCGAAGAGGCTTTAGTACCGTAGACCACATCCATACGCTTCGCCAGGTTATACAGAAGACCGAAGAATATAACCTGCCCCTCTGTTTAGCGTTTGTGGACTACGAGAAAGCCTTCGATTCGATCGAAACCTGGGCTGTACTACAGTCTCTCCAACGGTGCCAAGTCGACTACCGCTATATCGAGGTGTTGAAGTGTTTGTACGAGAGCGCCACAATGTCAGTCCGACTCCAAGACCAGAGCTCGAAGCCTATTCTGCTGCAGCGGCAGTTAGGCAGGGAGATGTCATCTCCCCTAAGCTGTTTACCGCTGCACTGGAGGATGTCTTTAAGACTCTGGACTGGAGAAGGCTGGGTATCAACGTAAACGGCGAGTACCTCACTCACCTTCGATTCGCTGACGATATAGTAGTCTTGGCTGAGACCTTGGAGGACTTAAGTACTATGCTCGTTGACCTCAGTAAAGCCTCCGAGCGAGTTGGTCTTAAAATGAACATGGATAAGACGAAAATCATGTCAAATTCCCATGTAGCACCAACTCCCGTAATAATCGGAGACTTTACACTCGAAGTTGTAGACGAATATATATACCTAGGACAAACTATCCAGTTAGGTAGGTCCAACTTCGAGAAAGAGGTCAATCGTCGAATCCGACTCGGTTGGGCAGCGTTCGGGAAGCTACGACACATATTTTCGTCCAATATTCCGCAGTGTTTGAAGACGAAAGTCTTTGATCAGTATGTGTTGCCAGTGATGACATACGGTACTGAAACGTGGCCGCTTATAATGGGCCTCATAAGAAGGCTCAAAGTCACCCAAAGGGCAATGGAGAGGGCTATGCTAGGAGTCTCTCTGCGTGATCGGATTAAAAATGAGACCATCCGCAGCAGAACCAAAGTAACCGAAATAGCTCTCCGAATCGCTAAACTGAAGTGGCAGTGGGCGGGGCACATTGCGCGTAGAACCGATGGCCGTTGGGGCGGGAAGGTTCTTGAGTGGCGGCCACGTACCGGAAGGCGTAGCGTGGGTAGGCCCCCCACAAGGTGGACTGATGACCTGGTGAAGGTCGCAGGAGTCCGCTGGATGCGGGTGGCGCAGGACCGGTCATTGTGGCAATCTTTGGGAGAGGCCTATGTTCAGCAGTGGACGTCTTTCGGCTGATATGATGATGATGATGATATGATGATAGTTGGAACCCGAGTGAAACGAGGGCGACAATCACCCGAGTTAAAAAGAAGTTTTTACACGTGTATCGAACGACTTTTTTCATAACAAGTGCCTTAAAGTTTACTTACTTAGTGCGCAAAGTTTACTTTTCCGCACTAGATAAAAAAAATGCTTTAAATATTGCAAATTTAACTATGAATTTCAATGTAAACATACAATTTTTTTTATGTATATTAAACACAAATTTGGAATTATTCGAATACAGTGTTTCTCTTGCCGCCTTTTTATATTGCCACCAATATACAGACTGTCTAAATTTGCACATGCGAAAATGACGCTCAGCGATAACCGTAAAATCGTGACCATATATTTATATTATATAATACTTCATACTTGCCTGAAACTTTAAACAACTCACCTAAACTCTCTTATCTTGACGACTGTGGCGAACTTACTCGTATTACTCGTATACCTTGACTTTAACCCTTGACATTAATTCTGTACCGCAGTGCAGAGTGCACCTGTTAGCTAATCACTGATGTTATCACTGCAGCCACCTCATTGCAGGTAGGATAATGAAAAAGTTTTTGCATTACGATTTAAGTCTATGGGAGAAATATTCTTTCTTATTCTGATTGTCGTCGCGTACTTTTAAATGTAGAACAGAGCATAATACTGCAACACGTTCGCTGCGGCAATTAGTTAACATCGCATTTAACCATACTTGCATCGGGTCGAATTGATCCGATGCTGTAGCGAAGGTGTTAACACCTTCTTCGGATCTATTCGACCCGATGTACGATGGTTAATTCGGCTGCCCTACGCAGAAATCAAGTATCTCGAAATTCATCAAAAAAAGTTTTTTTACACCATTCGATTCACTGTTTTAAAATGCATTTTTTAGTATTTAATTTTTTTTTTAATAATGAATATTTTTCTAAATACAGAACTTTAAAAAATCCAAGTATCTTTTTTTAACGGGGTATTCTACGCTAAAAACAAGTATATACCCTAATTCTACGTTGAAATCAAGTATCTTGCAAAAGATACTTGAAATTCATATAGATTACTGAGATACTTGACTTCAGCGTAGAAATATTGATATAGATCGCGGAGTTACTTGACTTTAGCATAGAAATATTGATATAGATCGCAGCGTTACTTGACTTTAGCGTAGAAATTTTCATTTTATTAGGATACCAAAACCTTATATTTATATATTTTATTTGAGTTTCGGGTAGAAATTGTCCTGTGGTACCTTTTTAATTCAAGTAATGAATATGGCTGTTTTTTCATAGTTCGTATACATACGTGAAGTGTTATTGAAGTGCTTATTATCTGATAACTGAAGTGTTTTCCTGGCTGTATAAGTTATTTAAAGTGAAAAGACGCAAAGAACACTGGAATGGTTTCATTCAAATGCTCGCCATAGGGCAAAACAGATAGTTTCTACATTATGTTTAGAAAATAATAACATGAGTAAAATTCGAGATTTGTGGTAGTTTCTACCCCTAGCTGAATGTGATGAAAAATTATAAAAATGACAACTTAAGGAATATGTTATTGAAACTTGGTCGAAGTTTGCTTCAGAAACGGATATGAGACTGTATTTTATATGAAAATAATTTGAATTAGGAATAGAAAGTAGTGGACTTCTTACAGAAAAAATAGTGCACGAATTACCAAAAAAAAAACAATGTCTTAGGAGGCAGAGGTCTGCAAAAAAAAATTGGCAAAGTTAGTGCCAAGTAATTAGCAATTATTTTTAACCCAATTACAATAAAATTCACAATCACTAGATTTAATAGAGGAAGGTGAACTAGTTAATACAGATGTTTGAATAAGGTTGATTTATATAGGTATTTTTATCTTTATGTTCTGTACCAGGTGTAAATAATAAAATATACATACAACTATATTGTATGTTGATTTATTGAACAAAACTATAACTTTCCATTGTTTTTATGTCTTCCACGCCTGCGTCTAGATATTTTCCACAGACTGTCGGTTTTGAAGTTCTTTTTCGGTATTTGAGGTGTTTGTAGTTTCCTACAATTTAAGTAATTGATGTAATTTTTTAAGCATTTCTGTATGAGAAATACTTTGTTCCAGAAAAAAAAACTTGTGTTACATTTATGAATTTTAAAACAACATGCATTCAAACAGAATAGGGGCTTCTTTTCCGTGAAATACTTGAAATACATACTACATTAATATATTTTACACAAGTATGACA
>JALPQI010030484.1:0-154967 GCA_025490895.1 Thaumatotibia leucotreta | reverse complement strand
TGTAAAGTATTCAACTAACGTCAACTAAGAGATGTGATGAATTATAATAAAGACAGCAATAGCATTTCTCTCTGTCAATGAAAAAAATAATTTAAAATTGCCCGATAACATGGCTATTTGTAAAAATATCTTGATTTGGAAAAATACCTCTCTCTCCTAAAAATACCTTTCCTCGTCAGATAAATCATGAAATCCGATTTGAAGAATAGTACGGTCAAATCGTATATAATTTTACCCTAAACTCGCAAATCAAGTAGTATCGCTGCATTTTTGGTATGTTGTTTAGACACCATAGGACAGTATAAAACCATATTTTGCAAGCAAAAAAAAAGTTGTGCTAGCTGGGTAGTACGTGAAAAACTGCGAAATCTAGGGCCATTTTTTTAGTTTCTGATTTTTATTAAAAAAACCTTACGTTTTTTTATATCATATGTTATTAAATGTTTAAAGACTAATAAATTTCCAACAAGTTGAGCTAACATGCATTACCGTAGGTCTTATAGTTTCAGATATTCGAGACTTTAAAAAGTACCCCTTTTGTAAACTAGATAAAATTTTGTGTTTTGCTAACGTTTTCGACTTAATATCGCCTCACCTAATTATGCTACGAAAAACATGCAATAATAACCTTATAGCGCACTTAATATTCTTTAATTTAAGGGGTAAAATTAGGTCAGTGAACTTTGTAGTTGAAAGTATAAACCCGAAATTTCAAAGGCAGGAGGCCCGCTATCTAAGTTTTTCATACAAATCGCAAGTCGAGTTGCAAAGCTGCAATTTTGGTATATTATAAAGGCCTTATAGATATATACGAAAATGCATATTAAAAGAAAAACAAAAAAATAATTTGGGCATAGGACGTAAAAAACGGAAAAAAATTCGCACTTTTTTTAGTTTTTGACGTTTAACTTAAAATCTATTATCTTTTTGATGTTGATTGCTATAAAACTAAGAAAGAACATTAAATTTGAAAGGATTTGAGCTACGTTGCATCACCGTAAGTTATATATATTTTGAGATACGACATTTCATAAAGTGCCCTTTTATCAAAACATAAACAAATTTTAGGTTACGTTAAAGCTATTCACTAAATATTGGCAAAACGTTCGCGCTAAGAAAAAAAAATAAATGTAGATAATAACTACATTAAATTTGGAACAAATTGAGCCGATAACAATTACTGTAAGTCTTATAGTTGAGGGTATGCGAGGCTTCAAAACATGCATTTATTTTCTTAACTTAATGAAGGGCACATTTTGAAATGTCGTATCTCTAAATCTATATAATTTAGGGTAATGCAAGGTAGCTTAAATCCTTTCAAATTTAATATTCTTTCATAGATTTATAGCAATTAGTATCAAAAAGTTATAGTTTTTTTAGTTAAACGTCAAGAACTAAAAAAAGTCCGATTTTTTTTCAGTTATTTACGTCTTATTCCTAAATCCTTTTTTTTTGTTTTCTTGTAATATGCATTTTCGTACATCCCTATAGAGCCTATATAATATACAAAAATTGCAGCTTTGCAACACGACTTGCCATTTGTATGAAAAACTTTGATAGCGGACCTCCTGCTTTTTGAATTTCGCGTTTTTAGTTTCAATTACAAAGTTTACTGACCTGATTTTACCCTTAAATGAAAGAATATGAATTGCGCTATAAGATAATTATTTCATGTTTTTCGTAGCATAATTAGGTAAGGCGATATTAAACCAAAAACGTTAGAAAAACTCAACATTTTATCTAGTTTACAAAACAGGGTACTATTTGAAGTCTCGAATCTCTGAAACTATAAGACCTACGGTAATGCATGTTATCACATCTTGTTACAAATTTATTCATCTTTAAACGTTACCTGATACATATTGTCAAAAAACGTAAGGCTTTTTTTATAAAAATCAGAAACTAAAAATAGACAGTAAATTTCACAGTTTTTCACGTATAACGCAGCTAGCACAACTTTTTTTTGCTTGCAAAATGTGGTTTTATACTGCTCTATGGTGTCTAAATAACATACCAAAAATGCAGCTTTACTACATGTTTTGCGAGTTTAATGTACGATTTGACCGTACTAGAAGCCGTGATTAAATTACTAAACGGTTTTAGACAAATCTATGAAGAACTGTCGTTATCCAGTTTCCACAAGGAACAACGACATCTAGCGTCTAATCATGGCCGATAGCTAATTCTTAATTTTCGTAGACGAAGGAATTTTTATTATGTCAACTAGTTTTCAAATACTGAAATTTTGACGCAACAAAGATTCGGTGACATATCATCGGGGGACCATCGGAAATGTCGCGATCGGGCCTACTAACGAAAAATGCCGAACCCATAATATTACACGACCAAATTGCATCCTTTGCCAAGTGGCTCAAAATTCCTATGTAACTGACACGTGACTGTAAGTGTGATTCTCTTTCATGCAATATTTCCAATTTCTGAAGTGTATACCTAGCTGTGTTGCTGTTTACTTTTATTATTGACTCGACTATGTTTTTTTACTTACTAACTCATTCGATTATTTATTTAATTCCTACTAAGATTTTTCAATCATGTTCGGGAAAAAAATCGCATTCATTATTTTCATACAGTTTTCATTCTGGCCATTTCATTATCGACAACATAAATTATTTCTTCGCCTACTAGGACCTTATGACTCGGCATATAAATAAACATATAAATATCCAAATTGAAAAAAGTAGCTGTGACAACGAAAACACGCCAAGCCGTCAATTGTTTTTTCTTGGTATCCAGGTGCTACGGTCCGCGGGGTCATGGCACGTGCTGTTCTTCGTGGTCATCATCTTCCTGGGCTCCTTCTACCTGGTCAACCTGATCCTGGCTATCGTCGCCATGTCTTACGACGAGTTACAGAAGAAAGCCGAAGAGGAGGAGCAAGCTGAAGAGGAAGCGCTCAGGGTGAGCTGGATTCTACTGATGAGAATGATTATCCAAAATTCGAATGCCACGAATTGATTTTCTTTCATACCTACCTACTGCAATTTTACTTGATTTTAGTTACAAATTCCATATTTTTACATAGTTAATAGGTAGTTAAAATGTGAGATACGTATTATTTAATGGATCTTGTATATGTGTCTGTCATAAACAATGTTCGGTTGAACTCCTGATCCCAAGATAAATTATTGCTTATCATTGACATATTCTTGACCCGTTCTAGGAATATACTTAAACTTTCTCCTTATAAGAAAAAGCAACATGGATGTATTGTGTTGTTTAAGTATTAGCAAAATATCCTATCTACGATATTTAAGGTACTTCCCCTTCATGTCCCATAACTTCGGGACGCCCTGTATAGTCATGTATTATGTGGTCAGTGGATTTTACCTTATAAATAACTATTCGGTTTGATGAATACTCAATGCTCATCATCGATCGTTGTTCTATTATTAACCAACCAATGTTACGCGGCAATTAAAAGTAATAGACATTAAGAAATATATCACATATCAGGCACAATATCACCGGTGTCCATATCGGTATCTCGGGTACGAGGACGATGAACCGAAGAAGACAGTCTTGAGCACGCCGAGTATAGTAGTCACCCTAGTGGACGACGACGCCACAGACCTCGACGTGCTCGACCTGCCAGACGGCCGTCGAAATACTGAGGTCTCACCTTGCTATCAGCATTTGACTGACTGTAAACTTATGTCGTTTTCAGTGTTGTCAACCGTTTCAAAATTTATGCACACTTTCCGAACTCGCCATTGTAATATAAATCAATGTTTCATTTCTACACGTGTTTTCGGTGTGATATCGTGATCATATACGTATAGGAAGCGGAGGAGAAGGCAAAGGCGCGAGCGGAGAAGGCGGAGGCGCGCGAGGCGCACGCGCGCGACATGGCGGAGGCGGCCGAGGCGGCGGCGTACGCGCAGGCGCACCCGGCCAAGTCGCCCTCCGACTTCTCCTGTCAGTCGTACGAGCTGTTCGTGAACCAGGAGCGCGGCGCGCAGGACGACAACACGCGCGAGCGTATGTCGCTGCGAAGCGACCCCTTCCAGGACTCGGTGAGCACTCAGCCCGCGCACAAGCCCGACTCGCACCACGACGCACGCCGCCACAGGAAGGTCAGCATGGTAAGTACGCGACCGCTGAACGCTAACGTGCCTCTCCTTACACAGCAAGGACTCCGTAAACGCATCTAATATATACCTTTCAATTACAGTTACCGAGATATTCCAACCGCTGATTTACTTTTGCCTGTGCTGTATAATGAAGGGCATGTATTAACCGCCGTTGCAAATTAGACTTACATTGTTGGATTCACGTCCAACTATTTATCAATATTAATGTTTGCTATAAGATGTGGCTAATTTGCAAAGGTGGAAAGTGGCTGATGTCAGTAGTTCCAAATACTGTGGTTAACAAGTATCTAAGTTGCTTAAAATAACATATTATAAAAATGTTAATGTTCGTTAAATAATTGAGGAAAATTGTTACAAAATATTTAAGTGACTTGTTGCTTGTGACCAACTGCATGTGGAACTTTGAAATCGGTTTCAAGGATAAGGCTGGCTAACACCGACTGTGCGTTAAAAGTTGCTTGTCGGCTGTAGCCAGCCTTATCGGCGCCCGACGACTCTAAGATGGCCTCCCTGCCTCCCACGGCAACTTTCATTATTCACTACACTAGTGAATGTCGACACACCACACGCTGGCGGCCGTCGTACAGTCGTCGGAGACTTCCTATTGCTCGCTGACAATGATTCATTAGGACTGAACGAGAGTCATTCAAGTTACGAGCTTAACAAGCGAAACTTCTAACAACGAAACTATCGAATCATTGACAGTGGACAATGTCCTTTCCCAACTTGAGCTAAAGCATTCACGCTACATAAGCTTAAGACAATACATAAGGCACAATTATTTTCTCTAAATATTTTCACAATCATCATCAATCGTGATTCTAGCACATACTTTCAGCTCAAGTTGAGAAGTTTTTGTCTGTTATATGTGTCTATTGCTGAGCTTAACGATACTTTCACTGTCTATTTCTTTACAATTTCCAGGGTGGATTTCAAAACTCGGAAAAAAGTTGCGTTTCGGTGTTTAAAAAAATATATTTTAGGTTTTTTACTTTGATTTTTATTCTTTTCGTTATTCAGTAGTTTTATCTTTAAGGCCCTTTGATCAAAATAATCTAAATCTAAATAGTTTCATTTTAATAAAATGTTTTATATGTCAAAAGTCATCACCATCTAACAAAAAAATCTGAACCTCCATATTTGTACTGAAAATTATCGCAAATCAAACGTACGATTGCGAATTTTACTTCAGTAATCGTTTTTAAATATTGTTGTTAAACGTTCAAAAAAATATGATAAAAATCCTTCATCGCGTAAGTACTATTTAAAATATTTAAAAGTTTAACACCAAAAATTCATCAACACCGTAAGCACACTGTCAAAGTTGAGGTAGTTTTGTACTCGTGCGTCTAAATATACCGGGTGTACCCACGCCCGCCTCCTCAATTCAGGTGAAACAGCGGAACCGAGTACACGTTTGTCTTTGCTGGCTCAAACCAAAAAAAAATCATAAAAAAGTGACTGCAATAAGTGATTAACACGCTGTGGCGTCATAACCATCCACGAGTGGTTTACAGTAAGTAATTGAATAATATTTAAAACTAATTACTTGGGAATACGTAACCTTAAAGGAACTTACTAGTGAGGCGTTGACGTTGCTTTAAGTATTAGTGTTCTAAAATAATCTAGGATTTTTGTGTGAAATCGTCAACACCGAGCGTGTCAACACCGGTACTGGAGCAATGGATGGTTATGATCCTGTATGTATGGAGTTGACAATTTTTGTAAATTGGTCCATAATTTTTGGTTTTTCTTGTAGTAGCAAGTGCCATTAAATGTTCAGCGGTAGAGAAAAGTCTGAGAAGGGAAGGAGTCAACAAGACAATAGCGCTATGGATAGGGAAATTGCTCAAGTGTAGATCTATAAAGGCGACACTGGGCGGAATATAAAAAGTCAATTAGTCCTAAAAGAGGTTTCCCACAGGGTGGACTTGTACTCATTAGTGAAGAAAATAAGGGGGGCCTATATATGCAAGCTTACTCCGATGACGGAGTGCTATATAGTCGAACGTGGACCGGTACTAAGCACCATAAGGGACATAATAGCCAGTAGTATCCAAAAAGTGCTGGAATGGTGCAGAGAGAGAGACTGGATTTAAATCCATCAAAAACGAAGCTCGTGTTATTCACTAACAAAAGGAAGACAGAAGAGATGAGGCCCATAAGGGTACATGACAAGGAGCTGGAGTTGGTAAACGAGCAAAAGTATCTGGGGGTGACTCTGGGTAGCACGCTCAGGTACAAAACTCATGTAAAAGAACAAACGGCGAAAGCCATAAGAACACTGTATCAATACAAAAGAGCGGGTGTGAAGGAAATGGGGGTTAAAGTCGAGGATATTGGAGTGGATCTCCAAGGCGATAATACTTCCCGAGTACTATATTATGATGATGATGATGATGATGACTATATGGAGCGGTGGTCTGGTGGCACAGAGCCCATATTAAGAAATATCAGAGGTACCTAGCAAGGTGCAGAGGCAACCCGACAACCCGACACACGCCTTAGAGGTAGTACTAGGTATAAAGGCGCTACATATAGAAGCGGAAAAAGAGGGCCGTAGAACAGTGGTACCGAATGAAGGCATACAAGGAATGGAGAGGAAGTTGCGTACACAAGCGACACGAACTAATACAAGATAGGGTACCTGTCTAAAATGGAAATGATGGTAACTCACAATGACCTCATAAAGAGGAAGAAGATATTCGATAAGAAATATAGAGTACATATTGGGGAGAGGGACAACTGGAAGGTAAACGTCGCACATCCGACGTTGATATGCTTCACTGACGGTTCGATAAGAAGCTCCACAGGTCTAGCTGGAGCAGGCATACCTACTATATAGTTATCTCGAAATTGGGGGAAAAGGTATCTGTCCCACTTGGTAGGTATACGAGTGTGTTTCAGGCAGAAGTTTGTGCCATACTACGGTGCGTAAGGCTCATAAAGGAGCAAGTGCAGCAGACGAGAGCCGTGGTCATATACACGGATAGTCAGGCAGCAGTGAAGACGCTAAAGAAGCCAGCGACAAAATCTTCTTTGGTACAGGAATGTAAGGAGACAGGAACTAAACTCGCTTGGAAGTTTGGAATAAACTACAAACATTCAAAGGCGCTTTGAAAATACATTGTTGATTTGACTGAAAATTGGTTGATTTAATACCCTTATGAATCTTATGATATAGTAAATCGTCATTACCATACACATAGTATCATCGCCATCCATTAAAAAATCATAACCATGGCATGGTCGTCATCACCATCTCGTGTAAAATATTTTTGATGCCTATAATTTCGAAATTATGCATCAAATTAGTGTGGAATCATAACAAGATACTCTAATAAATATAACTTAACAATTCTAGATACATATTTATGCATTTAATTAATAAAAGAAAAAAAAGAAAATTTTGTATGGTGAAAATTTTCTTGATGAAATCCACCCTCCAGCGCCCTGCAAATATACAGATCCTCTAATGTATTTATGATTAGTAACGTGTTCAAACTAAGTATTCTAAAGGAATATCGATCTAATTTCATCATACTTTATAACTTAACGGAGGCATTATCAGTGAAAAAATTAAATTATGAATAATATTGACTTAGTACCTTCAACTTAGATACATACCTACATCGTAGTGCATTAACATTTAGCATTTAAATACTTATACGAAGTAACTGGATTTTTATTTGAAAGATTGATCTCACGAATAAGTAAATAGAGATGCCTACATAAATTTATCTAGCTAGAAGATAATAGAATCTTATTCTTAGATTTCATGTCGACTTATGCTCAGGTATCGCGAGGATCCATCTGCATATTTGCAAACATGATCGTTTTGTTAGTCGCTGAGTTATTTTACTTGTTTTATTTTTAGATTGTACCTACCTACATCCATCGATCGTGCCAAAGCTACTTCGGCCTTGAGGCATGCTGTTAGACGTATTGCTCTGTTGTTGATAATTATCATGTCGTCGCCATCAACAATTCCATCATCGCCAACATTTGTGGAGTAGATACATTTGTTCCTCAATTAGATTTAGATACCTAGCAACAATTTCATTATCCTGAACATGTACATTGTTTGCATAAGTACTTAGGTATTGGCTATGTATTATTGTTACCATAATTATCATTCATTGTCATTAATTTAATCTCGACAAAGTACGTGCATCAAATCGGCTGACTTTAAATAGACTTTTTCAATAGAGAAAAGCATGAATTTTAAGTTTAAAATAACATTCGTCTTGTAGTATTTCTGTCTTAGTAAAAACTCCCAGTCTCCAATAATATTTCTTTTCGTCCCAAAATACTTCGTAAATATTTAAGTCTTACAAACAACCTATAAATAACTCGAAATGTAATAAGTATGACTGACGCTTACAAGGTAGTAGGACTCTCGTATCAAGGAATAATATTGGAGAAAGAACTCTATTGTCATGTTAGATTGTTTCTTTTGCCTTGTTTGTGTTTGAGACAGACCGGACTGAAAGAGAACGAATCGCCGACAAAGAGGTAGGTTCGGCCGAAATATATTTAACTTTATATAATTTCATGTAAATGAACTAGTACAGTAATAATTTGTATTCCTCAATTTTGATTAGAAACGGAGGTTTTAGAATCGTCTTATTAAAACAAAAGAACTGTCTTCATGACTATAGATGTAGAATCGTATTCCAGTTAGCCGCAGCTAGGACTAGGAGTGCAGACGTGCATGTCACAGCCCCCTCGTTACTTCATGTGTTAATAAACAAAGTTACCTGACTAACCGTTGCTTTAACTCATATTCATTAGTTTTTGTTCTTTCGTATCACAAATACAATAAGATTATTTATGCACACCAAATAAAACACTATTGATACAAAATTATTACATCAAATTTCTTATTGTACTTGAATTTACGTATATACATTTTCATTTATTATCAACACTTCTGTAGATTCCTAGTCACTTTGAAAATAAATTTTGTTTATTCACATTTTTAGCTTTTGATTAATCAACTCGCTTCTACGCGCATTTCCTTCAGTTTGTGCCTGTTTATGTATCACTGTATCCGCAGTCTACCAATTCTATCACGCGAGATAACAACTATTTTCACAGCTGTAGATCTCGCATATTAATAATTGGTTTGTTTTAGTATTTGGTTTGTCTCTGTGCCCGCTCTGTCCTTTAACCCTTTGGTCGATGTTTAGAAACTTGATCAATATAAGGTAAAATTTGATGGGAAATTGTAATAAATTCAAAAATTCTGTTTGTGTATTGAAGGTCCCTCACCCCGAACGCATTAATAAATATGGACAGTTGTCATATGGGCCACTGCGGGAGGGCTCACAGGTTGGTCCTTCTCTCCTCGTTGATGTTTGTGCTCCCTTCGTCTTCCCTTCCCTAGGACTTTCTTACTTATGTTTCTCTTTTAACCAGTTTCACCCTTCTAGATGCTATTAGTGATTACATACTTTGTCTCTGCACCTATTCGCAGAAAATATTTGAAATAGATCTCATATTCTAATCTAAATTGTATTCTGTGAATGGGCGTAATAGACCATTCCAAGCACATGTCATTTTCTTTACTTTTTTATGTTTCTTTACTTTTCAGCGTTTCCTTAACTGTGTATACTATAGTTTTTGTTTATCAGCACATGAAAGTAAACTAAATAGTAGTACCTATCGAAAATAAAAAAGAGCTAGCGATGCTCGTGCCTCTGCAGGTGTTAAGCTATGTTATTATTGACTAATCGATCTAAATTGAGGAAAATGTAAAGCAGTTGGAAAATAGTTCATTGAAATATGAGTTTATGACTTGTGAGTCGCATTAGATTTTTTAACGTGAGTGTGGGTGGCAGGCATCGTTATCGTTGCCGGGGTCGCCGTTCAACCTGCGGCGCGGGTCACGCGGCTCGCACCAGATGGCGCTGCGGCCCAACGGGCGCGCGCGCTACCCGCCGGGCGCGGACCGTAAGCCGCTGGTGCTGTCCACGTACCTGGATGCGCAGGAGCATCTGCCGTACGCGGACGACTCCAACGCGGTCACGCCCATGTCTGAGGAGAACGGTGCTATCATCATTCCTGTCTACTATGCTAATTTAGGTGTGTATTTTTATGTTTTACTTCCTTATTATCTCAATTGCAATAATGATAATGTCCATCTAGTGTGATTTGTCCTCGCTTGCTCGAAATCGAAGTTGCGCCTTACATGTTGGCAACAAGGCAAGTTATGCTACACGTAATTAATTATAATTACCTACATGATTATTCTAATCGTGATCAGCGAGGCGAGGGTGAGCTGTTTTCATGCTAACATTGACGTTCGCTATGTCAAATTAATACCTAGGCAAATAGTTTATCCTCGCCGATCATTATTTTGTGAATAATTATTAGCCAGATACTTTTGAAACCTACATGTTTATAATATTATCAAGTCGGAGTTAGACAGAGACTACATGTGTCTATACATTTTTTTAAAGTACGATAGATCGTTTGATACTTTTGTATTTTATAACATCTGTCAACGGTAATACCCTTATCGTTTCAAATGATTACCGAGCCCGCAACCCCGTTCCAGGTTCCCGGCACTCGTCGTACACGTCGCACCAGTCGCGATTGTCGTACACGTCGCATGGCGACCTGCTGGGCGGCAAGCCGCAGACCAAGGAGGCGCGGCTGCGCGGGCGCTCGGCGTCGCGCAACCACAGCGTCACGTCGCAGCCGCACGCCTACCCGCCGCAGCGGCAGGACTCCTCGCTCGCCTCGCGTCCGCTCAGAGAATATGTAAGTCTCTGCTACAGTTGCCCAGGGTTATTTCGTGCATCAGTGAACCATACTGGCTTTTTCTTATGCTAATATTGCCACCCCAAAAAGAGCGATGGATATAGGTTGGGTAGGGTACGCAGCGAAGATGTTAATAGGCCTATCCCTTAGTCGACTCTTACGATACCCACGGGAAGGGCGATACTCACAATACCTACTAATTATAATAATAAATAGGTAATAAATATCTTGGAACATCTAACACAAATCAACCTAGTCGCAAGGTAAGCTTCATTGCCAACAAGTGTAAGCGCTACGCTCGTAGCCGATCCTGTAATTTTTCCGCTTTGTAGCGAAAATGGATTTCCCACAGAGAACTTCCCTCGGGAGTTCCCCGCGCTCAATGTGTTAAGGCTTGTGTTGTGAGTACCAGGCGGCGATATATTTAATAGATAGATACATATTTACATATACATATATACTTATATATATATATATATATAGCTATGACTAAGGAACAAATATTCGTGATACCTAAATAAATCCGGAACCTCAGGGTCACTACCAACTAGGGAACGAAGGCTGACTTTTACTTATATGAATTTTTCAATATTCTAGAGGTCTATTCCATAGTTTATAATGAGTAGTTTTACTATTGATACGTCTCCAATGCATTTCATAAGATAAACACGAGCAAAACATATAGGCCAGTTTAAAATGGCTTGAGTCATTAGTTCTTTTGTCAAAAAAGTCTCGAGTGTAATTGGTATTTTACTAGCTCAGACTTGAGTGGTGACTGAGCAGCAATGTAATTTGCTGGTGAATCCTGACTCGGGGCTGATAAGTAGGTATATTCGAATAAATAGTAACAAGCGTAAAGAAATGTACAAACTTGGCGAAACAAGTTTATTAGTTTACTCTAAGTATTGATCCAATAGCTTGTTAGCGGGTACGATACGAGCTTAGTGACACAAAGTTTACTTTCTACTTATCAAGTTTCTTAGAAGCGTCGGGTTAGGTATGTACGTGAAGAGATTGAGAAATCGTAAAATTTAATTTTTCTTTCTAGGAAATGAGTGAATGCACGGACGAAGCTGGGAAAATACTGAAGCCTTCAAACGATAACCCTTTCATAGAGACATCGCAGCCTAACGTAGTAGATATGAGAGGTAACATTTAATAAAGCCATTAAGTATGTATAAGATACCGTCAATCACTGTTCGAGCGTTTACGCACCCCTCCAACGTCGACCTATTAACCCACTTGACGTCGATTATCCTTCAAATATCAATCTATTATCTATCTATATACTCATGAAGCTTATAAATCTTAGTAACTGCTTTTCAGATGTAATGGTACTAAACGAAATAATCGAGCAAGCCGGGCGGCAAAGCAGAGCCAGCGATCAGAACGGTACGAACCACTTTCGGAATCTTGACTCTCTTGTAACCGATACTTGTTACAAGCTGACATTGGTGTTTGTCTTGTGCATTACAACATCTTATTTTAATGTCGATGTTCCTTTTTTAATGTGCTAAGTCATGTCATGTTTTGATTAAATTCGCTTCTTAACTTCACGGTATCAATAAACTGTTATGTAAAGTTTTCTACTTTTTAAAAGTTTATTTAAATACACGACGAAATTTTCGTCTAACATGTCAATACGACGCTTACACTTAACACACACACAACACTCATACACTATGGTATTTGCTCATTATGCGAATGAAGAAAAGCATAATTGGCAACAGTAAGGCAATAAGGATGTCATTTATTGTCGCGATGGTTGTGTGAGCACCAGCACCAGGTTGCCGCTGTGGCCAGAGACATCTGTTGGACGCTTGTGATGCGTGTTCCAGTGAAACACATACGTCCCTTCATTTTTGGTGTGTAGCTTTAAAGTAGTCACGTCTTCTCCAACTGACAAATACGAGTGTTTTCTCAGATCTCACGATTCACTGTATGTTGCTCAGTTCATACAGCCAAAACTCTTGCCTAAAAGCCGACCACAAACAAACATTGTATTGATTGATTACACCGACGATAACAATTTGGCGTTGTGTATATTACGCTTTCTGATTCATCATGGCACTTAACGTTAATCACTCTAACCTTAAATATCCGACGCTACGTCCTTATATACCACATTATTTACGCACATGCATGATTTTTATGTTTTTTATGCATGGACTATCTAGTCAATATACATAAGTTTGTGAACAATATAGTATAGTGCACGATCAATGTTAGTTATGTATCTTAGGATCAAAAAAACTATAGTTAGTAACGTGTGATAAATCACGATATTCATATTTTTTGGGCTTTCAGAAACAAAAATATTATGTCAAATGGAGTATTTTCATGATAGTTGCATTTTGTGTAGTTAACTTTGGTAAGCTTTCTTGGTACAAAGAATGTCACCGCCAGAAGTTTGGGTTTGATTTGCACGAGATTACAGTCGCACTATAGTTACCCGCAGGGTACCGCATTCAGAATGTCCATTTTACCAGCAACCGCCAGCCACCCCTTAAATGCCACGGGCTTGAGCATTAAACAAATCAAAAGATGTAAATGACAGCCTACAACGTAACAAAAAATATGGATATTGGTAATTCAATAATATTATGTGTCATTAGTTTAAAATTGTTTGATGCCGAACCCAATTTATCTAAAGTGTCAGCAACGACTGTCGATTGGAATTGGTATCACAATTGATAATTATGATAATGAGCGAATACTAACAAGATTATTTCTCTCTTCTTAACACACACACACACGCACTCTGCTGGTAATGGGAACAGTGTCAACAGTGTACATCTTCCAAACCCGAACAGCGGAAGACGATGAGGACGGGCCGACGTTGAAGGAACGACTGCTAGACTGCCTGTGGAAGGGGATAGACTTGTTCTGTGTGTGGGACTGCTGTTGGTTGTGGCTGGAGTTTCAGAAGTACGTCCACAAGCTGGTGTTCGATCCCTTCGTGGAGCTGTTCATCACGCTGTGTATCGTTGTCAACACACTGTTCATGGCTCTCGATCATCACGACATGAATAAAGATATGGAAAAGGCTCTGAAAAGCGGCAATTACGTGAGTACAGTTTTCGTTTCAATGTGATTCAATTAATAGCGAAGAATAGACATAATTTCGCTACAACAGGCATGCCTACTATGCGTAGCTCTACGAAACCAAGAACCTGATGATAAAAATATATATATCACAAAAAGTGATTAAAGCACATTCAAAACGCACACAAATATTATATAACGATTATATTCATGTGCATATATAAATATCACTACGGACGGATACTTAGTCTAAATTATATCCTTGAATATCGTTTTTATGTACATTTCTCTTTTCTTTCCAGTTTTTCACCGCAACATTCGCCATAGAAGCAACTTTAAAATTAATAGCAATGAGTCCAAAATTTTATTTTCAAGAGGGTTGGAATATCTTTGACTTCATCATTGTGGCCTTATCATTATTGGAGTTGGGATTAGAAGGCGTTCAGGGTTTGTCAGTATTGCGTTCGTTTCGTTTGGTAAGTTATTTTTACACTGATTAAAATATTGATCCTTATATTAAATTATGAAATTTATATAAATGTGAAAATCTGATAATTATGTGCTACATGTATAATTATTATACATAATTGTATCTTTATGCATACCCGTATCTATTTACAAATTATATTCAAATCTATTGGCTCATACACTGAACGTGCTATTGCCGTGCCGGCATCAAAATCTAAACGTGTTCCAGTATTTAGCTATCGGTATGAACATAACACATTCACTTACACATTATGATCCGTTATGTAAATGTTATAAAATATTTTCAGCTGCGTGTGTTTAAACTGGCCAAGTCTTGGCCTGCCCTAAACCTTATTATATCCATAATGGGTAGGACCGTGGGAGCTTTAGGGAACTTGACCTTTGTACTTTGCATCATTATATTCATATTCGCGGTGATGGGGATGCAGTTGTTTGGCAAGAACTACACAGGTTCAATTTAAGAAACAATTCCGCATCTCTAATAATTAAGCTTTATTATTGATTATTCAGCTTAACACTTCTAAATATTTTACACTGGGCTTGGTTGGACATTACTATCATAAGGAACGGCGGGTCCACGCTGTGGCTTGACAGTCTCGACACAGCATGAGGCTCGCGCGCTCGTGTGCCCACGCAGCTTCCCTCATGACATAACCCGCTTCGCATCGAGTATCTAGATGACTGCAGCTTCGCTTACGGGGCATTTCGATGCATTAGGACGATGATGGGATCTATGTCGTTACTATCTGGCGAAAATTTCTAATAAAAGCCGATAATATATGACAATCGCGAATATGATATTGGTGTAAAAGCTCTCACTTTTGTAAAGACAAAACATATATCCCACTCAAACAAAAACAAAGCAATGCACATTTGTTAGGAGACTCAAGCACACATTCGCTATACATCCGTGAGATCTAGAACCACTTGCATTACTGGTGCCATGTGCTGCGATTCGCGAGGGTGGTTCTGCGGGTGGTTGTGGAGCTCTGGTTAGGACGCAGTAGCATAGGTGAAGCGCCGGAGAGCGAGCTTGTGTGACGCCTCATTTCACAATTTGTACTTGCAGCTTCGAGTATTCAAATTGGCAAAGTCGTGGCCGACACTTAATTTACTCATCTCTATAATGGGTAGGACGATGGGTGCCTTGGGCAACCTGACCTTCGTATTGTGCATCATTATTTTCATATTTGCCGTGATGGGTATGCAACTTTTCGGGAAAAATTACGTGGGTAAGTGATATTGGTGGGAGTGTTGCATGTTCATTGGTGTTTATTGGACGTGTCTTGGTGGAAAGGCGACGCGCCCTCTATCACAGCAATCAATGTATTTCAGAATACAACAATTGAGAGGCATTTGTCACCATGTACTCTATTATTTTTAAATGATGTCGAAATTGTAGTATTACGAGTATGTACGCAGGTTACGGCGTACGTCAGGTTATTTTCGATAAAATTCATCGATAATATATTTGATATGCATCCACCTTGCATACGTTGCCATAGTCTGGTATGAATCGAACAATACGAGTATGAATACCTAGGTATTACCCATATAATAAGTCGTTAATCATATTATTCTAACATAACCTATTTATTATTTTAATATAACATTGAACAATTATTAGGTACTAATTAGTTTCAAACAGTAGTAGTATTCATGTTTGTCATTATTTACGTTTTTAAATTTAAAAAATATAGACTGAAATACATTGACTGCCATTTCATAACTAAGCTAATTGGACGTTTAGCTCGTAAACCCTGTTACAGCTTAGTGAAAAAACCTTTCTCACATGTCTGAAATTAAACATTCCAAGAGAGTCTGAGAGATTTATACATGAGAAAGCTTTTTGCGCTATATCTGTAGATGTTAGAGTAAATAGCTGGCTATTAGTTTCCCCACTTCTCGGGCGCGTCGCCGTTTTTGACTAGCGACTATTGTGTTGTTGTGCGTCACACCGTTATGCTCTGTCTTGTCGCCGATCGGATTGTGACCGAGTGAGTCAGGCACTTGATTTATGGACCCCAAAGCCCCTAGTAAAGGCGCCTCACTTGTGAAACATCGCCAGCTTCACTTCAACTCTTACTTTACCCTTACCTTATTTGGCCTTTCGAATGTTTGCGTAGAAACGGACTCCTTAGTAAGTCATTTCTAACAGTATCTCTTACTAGGTGCCTTGATGCATGCGGATGCTTTCATTTTATTTTTTATTTAGTAAGAATTATTAGTCAGGTTTACCTTAATGCATGTACTTACTTTTATCGTATCAAGTAATTGAATAAAGTTAAAGTAAGTTCATTTGCGAGTATTTAATCAAAGTAGCTTCATAACAGCAAATAGTACTATCAGCTGAAACTGTGCTTATCTGTATCAGCTTTGGACAATAATGATTAGCTTTTCAAACAGAGAAAACCTTGCTTACTTCGTCTCTTCCTTGTAAATATATGTCCAATGGATTCCTTCCCATCGCCAGATTACGTGGATCGGTTCCCGGACGGGGACCTGCCGCGGTGGAACTTCACCGACTTCATGCACAGTTTCATGATAGTGTTCCGGGTGCTCTGCGGAGAATGGATAGAGAGTATGTGGGACTGTATGCTGGTCGGTGACGTCTCTTGCATTCCCTTCTTCTTGGCCACTGTCGTCATTGGAAACCTTGTCGTAGGTATTCAAAAAATATCTGTTATTTAAATTTTGCAGCACGAAGCTAAACGATTAACACATTTCAGGTACTTAACCTCTTCTTGGCCCTGTTACTGTCAAATTTTGGATCTTCGAGTTTATCTACGCCTACTGCCGATCAGGAGACAAACAAAATAGCTGAAGCCATCAACCGGATATCCAGGTTCATCAACTTTATAAAGCGGAGTATAGCAGACTTCTTGAAGCTACTGAAGAACAAGTTGACCAATCAGATAGCTATACACGCCCCCGGTAAGCTGTGTGCCGAGTAGTCGTAGCATGTCGTATCCTTGTCGTTGTGGTACTTCATATGTAATTATGTACTTACTGTTCCTGTTCTCTGCTAGAATGCCTTTAATATTTAATCTACCGACTGTTAATGTAGTTCATAAACAAATTTAAGACTATCAATATATTTTTGGACATAAATACCTACTCGAATTTAAGTGACTTATTAGTTACAAATGTTGTCGTGATAATAAACGACCGGAGATTCGAGAGCTTCGAATATTAAGACATTTTATAAATAGGCCTAAATTAACCCTCTATAATTATCATAACTTAAACTGTCGATTGAACACTTTTAACCATTAAACTTACACAATAATTATATTTTCTATAAGTATTGTATATCTGTTTCTCCCTTCTTTATTTCCCTACGTATGTCGTACTAAGCTTCCCACGGCATGGTTTGTGTTGTGTAATATCAGATAAGCGTAAACAATGTGAATTAAAGCATGGTTTTGTACCCTTCGATACCTTGTAACCTGTATCACTGTGCGTTGCCTGTGCCCCTACATCCAAGTGTAGATTACGGACCTGTAATTGAGTGTAATAACATAAGTATGGTCTGAAAATTCAGTGAAGCAAACCAAATGAGTGGGGCCTCCCTTATACGAAAGTATGAAACTGTGGTCATTTTACTCACGAAAGATAAAAAAATAAATACCTACATAAAATGGCACATGTAATTTTGCATGTTACGAGTTCAAAGCGCTCGACATTAAAAACTCTGCTGTCGGTTTGCCCGAAGTCTTAATGTATATTGTAATAAAAACATACATAAAGGTCGCCACTTTATACAAGTCAGCCACGATCGTATATAC
Source organism: Thaumatotibia leucotreta (assembly GCA_025490895.1). Classification (NCBI taxonomy): domain Eukaryota; kingdom Metazoa; phylum Arthropoda; class Insecta; order Lepidoptera; family Tortricidae; genus Thaumatotibia; species Thaumatotibia leucotreta. The sequence goes on along the minus strand of JALPQI010030484.1, from coordinate 136,765 downwards.
AGGGTGTTTGTTATGTCGTTAGCCAAATTTGGATATGTCATTCGCGATCACCAGTACACAACATTTTTGAAAAAAAAAGTGACACTTTTTTTTAGTTTTTTTTCCCGTTTTTTATCCGGCAAAAACATAATTTGTGGTCACTAGGCAAGTTTGTTTCAATCCGTGCGATTCGATGGCAGACAAAAGGGTAGCAGGTTTGAGTAGTCAAGTCTTAGCCAATCAGGAGTTCATCACAAGCACCGATCAGCCGACGTCACTCACCCCACCATCGGCACTAAACAATGAATAAAATGTCCTAACTACATGCACACACGATTGTTATTTGATTAAAACTGCCCAAGCGCATACCTAACCTGCCTGTACCTGCTCGTTGTCATCAACAATTCAATTTGCTTAGAGAGTGCATTAGAATCGATATCTGAGGTAAACCAGTACGTGTTTGTATGACGGAACATTTAAGTTACTCCGTTCTTGAGGTCAAATTATGCTGGCTCGGCTGATCGCAAGATGCCATGTGCCATTTGTACAGCACTCTGTAAACAAAGAAGGAGTGCGCTTGCGTGAACACGCTCGAGTCAAACTACCCTCAGATCGGCGCGCAACTCAAAATACCCTCATTATTAGTACTGTATGCGATAGACTGATAATGCTGTCTCGTGGGTTTTACCTGCAAGTTAAGCTCCACCTCCATTCCCCACCACGCGTAGGAAACTTGTTACGTATTGAATTAGTTACCTTATGCGGGTTAATTAAAGTTGCAAACTCAAACACCCTTTCCAATCTGATTTGGCAGTTATGAGCGCATACTAGGTGGGGCAGTACGCAAAGTAAGCAAGTGATCATAGTGACCAAACATTCGTTAGATAATGGGATTTAAAAAAAAATCTATAACAAAAAGGATAATGAAAAATGGATTATTTTTGTTTTACCAAATATTTTTTTACGCCTTTACCCAACACATATTGTAATATGGCTAATGATATAAAAAACACCCTGTATTCTTTCAGAAAATGTCTGAAAACGCTAATAGCTGCCAACCACGTTTGCTTTGCTTCGCTCACCTTCAGTGGACGAACACTCTTAGATTCCTGTCGATACACTGTTGTTGTTGTCGTGTATGTTGTTGTACGTGTTGATTATTTTTAGTTGTTTATTTTTCTACTGTGTGATTTTTACTGTTGATTTGAAAATATGTTGTTGTACAGCTTCGTTTGTATGATTGTGATTTGTGCATGTAAATAAGGGTAGGTAGGTAAGTAAAATCATTTATGGAACCTGTTACCGGCATACGAGCATTAACGAAAACGAATAATAAGTAGGTATTAAGTTTTGATTTAGCAGTTTAAAATTAAGTATTTATTATGTTACTAAAAAATCTAATTTATTTCTTTTTAACAATCAATGTAATGCTCAAATGGTTAAGTAGATACTTTTAAACAATGCAAAGATCGTAAAACTTCGAAACTTAAAATTAACAAAATTAAAGAATTTCCATCTCATTTCTCGATTTAAAGTAAAGCCCGCATGCCGATACACACGGTATTAAATTGTTATTATAATTTCCCCACCAATGGTTGTTGTATATACCTACCATTTTTAGGGTTCCGTACCTCAAAAGGGAATAAAACGGAACCCTTATAGGATCATTTAAATTGTTTTACCCATTAGGGGTTAGGATTTTGGTGGCATGGATGGAACATGGAGCAGCGGAGAGGAAGTTACAAATCTGTTTTAACTTAAATAAATGATTAACTTATAAAATAATTATTAAATAATATTCCGTTTAATTTTATTTTTTAGAACCTCGAAAAAATATTAAATTACAATAATAAAAAATAAAAATGTAGGTATTTAATTTAAGATTTGACAAAAAGTACTGTCTTCAAGGTTTCAGTTTCCGGAAGCTACAGATTTCCCGAAGTTGCTAAATATACCTATACAATAAATAAACCATAAATAAAACCACCTCGGACGTTGGTAATATATATAAAATAAACAAAATAAATAAAAAAATACTGCATTACATTTCACAAGTAGGTACATATTATAGGTAAAATTAATTAAATATGGCTGGAACAAAAGATTTTACGTATTAATTTTATGATTAATTAATTATTTCATCAATCATAAAAACTTAAACCATTGACCCAATTGTTTTCTGTTCACCTAATGCCACCAAACTTCCCAACTCTACAGTTGTTAGTCTTGTTATTACTTTCAATTAAAGAAAGAAAACTGTAAATGATCTCTTTAAATATTCAAACATGTCATTGACGAGAAACGTAATTGCCTAGCATTGTTTAACATTCAAATTTATTTTTCTTCTCTAATTTCTTAATAATATCTTAATCTAATTGACACAAGTGATTTTGGCAAATGATGTTAAGTTTGTTCGTCCTGGTCTGATTTCTATGCTTGGATGCGGCGTCGTATCGCGTGCGACTCGGGGGCTCGGCACGTAGGCTTAAAGGCGGCTCTATGTGGCCGCTGCGTGTCCTCAGAGCGCGTCGACAACGAACTAGAGCTGGGCACAGACCTCGACGACGCGGTCCTCTACAAGGACAAGAAACTCAAGGACCAAGTCGAGGTCGCCATAGGAGACGGCATGGAATTCACTATACCAGGTAACACATACGATTCGGGACGAACATAGTAGGAAAAGTGATAACCTGGTGTCCCTAAGAAGTCAATGGTATACTTTCAGGTGACAATAAGTACAAGAAAGGGAAGATATTGATGAACAATATAAACGCGATAACGGATAATCATAGAGACAATCGGTTAGACTGTGAGCTCAATCATCTCGGATATCCTATACAGGTATCATATATTTTTCGTAAAATACATAAATGTAAAACGAATAAAATTCTGATTTTAAACTATTTTACATTCATTTTCAGGATGACGATACGATAAGCCAAAAATCATACGGTAGTCATAAAAATAGGTCGTTTAAAGATGAAAGTCATAAAGGTTCAGCTGACACGATAGACGGGGAAGAGAAAAAAGACGCTAGCAAAGAAGAATTAGGTTTAGAAGAAGGTAAGATTATTTAAATTAGAACATTTTTCTCGCATAATAGATATGTGTGTACACGAAAGCGTAATTGACTAGATACCATTAATAGTACCATAAACAACTGATATTTTTAATTGCAGAGGTAATAGAAGAAGAAGAAGAGGGTAAAATGGATGGTATCCCCAAGCATGACATCGTCGCCAATGACGAAGACGTGATAGACGACACACCCGCAGACTGTTGCCCTGAACCTTGCTACCAGAAGTTCCCCTTCCTTGCTGGTGACGATGATTCCCCATTCTGGCAAGGCTGGGGCATGCTTCGATTGAAGACTTTTAGACTGATAGAAAACACCTATTTTGAAACGGCTGTGATTACTATGATCTTGCTCAGTAGTTTGGCTTTGGTATGTATTCCCGTACATATTCACAAGAATTTCATTTACGTCCGCTAGTTTCCGAAATAACTAACTTACTAATCTTCTTAAATTTCCAGGCTTTAGAAGATGTACATTTGCCTCACCGACCAATCCTCCAAGACATTTTGTACTATATGGACCGCATTTTCACCGTCATTTTCTTCCTTGAGATGTTGATCAAGTGGCTCGCACTCGGATTTCAGAAGTATTTCACCAACGCCTGGTGTTGGCTCGACTTTATCATTGTCATGGTAACCGTCTTTTTTATAATATAAAAGCTACAAAATAAATACAGTTAGTTGATTTCGTTCAAAAATAGACAAGTAATTTTTGATACTACATACTTAATAAAATAAAAGTAATATTTTTAAACTATATAGGTACCTATATAGTTTAAAAATATTACTATAAGTCATTCCAGTTGTAAAAATATAATTACTTTTAACTTCTCTGTAGTAGGTACTTACCAGACTGGTGTAGACACAGCTGGGAAAATGACATCCCCAGCAATATACGCCAATCTGGTACAACATAGCTGTTTAAACTATGTTAATATTTGCGAAAATTTACAAAAATCACCAAATTGTTTTACCAAATTTCACTTATTACTTTCGAGCCGTGCTTCGGCTCAGCTGGAACTGGTAGTGTATCTAGTGTAAGAGTAGCGAAACACAGAGTAACGTTGGTGTGTGACGTTAGTTATCGCTCGTAAACCACGGCGCGGTGATGGCGGGCGCCGACGACATCCCCGCGTTCCGCTCCATGCGCACGCTGCGCGCACTGCGCCCGCTGCGCGCCGTCTCCAGATGGGAGGGCATGCGCGTGAGTACGCGCGCCGTGCCAGGGCTTGTCCGTCTCCGCGTCGCACTGCTCATTGAACATCCAAAACTACATCAAATTACCACTTTCAGTCAAATACTGGTTTCAAAGACAGTTTAACACGAATGGGCAGCGCGGCATGAAAGCGTGTAGCTTTAACTGTTGGATGTGTCACAGCGGAGGCGCCGACTCTTCTCGCTGCCTCGAGCTCTCGATGTCGTAATCTTGTCTGTCTGTGGATACTGCTTATCTTTTCCCTTCCCCGTGATTCCTGACATTGGCTACCTGTGCCTAACCGACACGCCAGTCAGGTGACTCGATATGATCGGCCTGACTTACTTCTCAGTTAATTTTCGATTGCATGGCATATAAAACTTAAGTGCCTATATTTTATTTAGTACGTTTCTATAAAATGTGGTTGATGCAGCAGCTATGATCAATAAAACCTGTTTACACTTGCACACCAATCGATGTTTACATATAGTTACCTAGTACTCTATATTACATAAAGCTATAAATTATTATATGTATACATGTATATTTCAAACTCAATCTAGAAGTAGGTTTGATCGTTAGTTGGTGCCTTATCTTAGTTAGTCTTCTACGCCATTTGTGTGGTCAATATCGATTCGGCAAGTAGGTGTCGGCAAATTTCTTCTACATTACTATCCTCACCTCTCAATATATTTTCTCCGCCTTGCTCGTAGGTATTAGTATGACTGGCTGACGTCATTTCTGTTCCAGGTTCTACGGCAATTACTACTTTAATACTAAATATGTGTTATTTATGATATGTTGTGATGCCTCATTTATCAAATGATTACCCTTGATTCCATCAGGTCTCGCTTATAAACTTCGTAGCGGCGCTTTGTGGCGCCGGCGGCATTCAGGCGTTCAAAACGATGCGAACGCTACGCGCGCTGCGGCCGCTCAGGGCCATGAGCCGCATGCAGGGCATGAGGGTACGTACCACCCTGCTTGGGCCGCACCGCACACCGCCCACCGCCCACCACACCTCGCATCAGCCCCGACACGAGCGCGTAGCGCTACCGTTTCACGAACATTCTCAAACACTCGATCTCCGCTCGAACTATTCAGTAATCTTACATTTGACATTTGGTCTCTTTGGTTTTATAGCTTAGTTTAGTCACGAATCCTTTCAAAATCATTGGTAGTTAGTCCATTACCGATCAAATTGTAGTGAATCATTTTGAAGTCGTTGGTGGCACCCTTGAATGGCTTAGTATCATTGGTCATATTCGCAGTCAGTCGGAAATCGGTCCACTCTGGTTCATTTCGGCAGACACAATCATTGTCATGTTTTGGTCTCTTATTTCTCTTGGATTTTTCTGATTATTAGTAATAGTTACCTACTTGGAATGTTAACTTAGTCTCTGCACTTTAGATTTTTTATCTTATTCTACATCGTATTTTCTCTTGGCGATTGGCATGTGGTAGCTGTAATTCTCATATTCTGGATTATTTAAATTATTATTATTACGGTAAGTTTTATTTTATAATTTCTCGTTGAGTATGATTGGTTTATATTTGTGTTAAAATTAAAAGCATGCTTTGTGTCACTTGAGCTGTAAAACCTGTATGCAAATGTAGTGTACGTTTTGTATATTTGTCAATGTGTAATATAACATATACCTAATGTTGTGCATTGTACGTATATTTCCTTAAATAATTATTGGCTATCACACTAAATATTTACTTAATCTTCCACCTAATCTATTTTAGCTATCATACACATGCTCATTACAATCAGTTAATTTCCTAGTTAGACAAAGAAAGTATATTCCATAAAAACGCGCTTACACAAAATCATTTGACATACTTCACTTACAGATATGATTAATTAAATATTCAAATCAAACCATGCAGATATTCTATTATCTACTTTGCGATGCTATAACGACACTATTAAACGCTTATATGTTGTGTAGGTGGTGGTGAATGCTTTAGTACAGGCAATCCCCTCCATCTTCAACGTACTGCTGGTGTGTCTCATCTTCTGGCTAATCTTTGCCATCATGGGTGTTCAGCTATTTGCTGGAAAATACTTCAAGGTATGCTATTATATCATACTATTATTTCTTGAAAATGTCTAATTTGTGAAATGCAAACATTTAATCGTGTTTTTTTTTTAGTGTGTCGATTTGAACCACACGACTTTGAGCCACGAAATCATTCCGGATAAAAATGCGTGCATCTTGGAAAATTATACATGGGAGAACTCTCCGATGAATTTCGATCACGTGGGCAAAGCTTACCTGTGCCTGTTCCAAGTTGCCACATTCAAGGGATGGATTCAGATCATGAATGATGCCATTGATTCTAGAGAGGTAAGTTCTACTTGAAACCACCCACACACAACTTAAGGTTTTTTAATTGAAGACAAATTGGTTTAATAAATCGATTCTTAATTTAATCTAATTTTTAATATCGGTAGGTCGGCCGTCAACCAATACGAGAAACAAACATATATATGTACCTTTACTTCGTATTCTTCATCATATTCGGGTCATTCTTCACTCTCAACCTGTTTATCGGAGTTATCATCGACAACTTCAACGAGCAGAAGAAGAAGGCCGGCGGCAGTCTGGAGATGTTCATGACTGAGGACCAGAAGAAGTACTACAACGCTATGAAGAAGATGGGCTCCAAGAAACCGTTGAAAGCCATCCCTAGACCGAAGGTGAGAGACATACCTATTTAACGCAACACATTGATCTTCGATAAACTCTTATTTCTTTTTGGTATCTGCAAACGGTTTACACTACGAAGCGAAATAATATGAAAAACCCATGTAGATTTTCATAACTATGAAATATTCACCCAATAAAAAAACCGTCTTCAACCGATTTGTCGAAGATCCCATGATCAGACCCCGACTTGTTGCCAACGGGACCATACCGTTCGATTAAAAAAATTATAATCCGTTCACGATTCTAGGAGATATTGAGAAACTTACATACAAAAAAAAAATTGTCCAATTGAGAATATCATCCTTTTTTGAAGTCTGTAAAAAAATACCTAAAGCCATGTGTCCTATTAGAGGGCATACTAAGATTTTACGCATGGTGCTGGTGCGTTAGGAGTGTTAGTACGATTGTGAAATCTTCCGCTAAAATAAAATCTAAACCGCTTATTCATAAACGCCCAACATTTCCATTATATATAATAGTACAAAAATGCGTTTTGTGTATGGTATGTGTTAAACATACCATTACCAAAGTGACATATTAGGACAAAACACATTTTATTATTTTAAGATGTTGAACATTTATGAATAAGCGGGTACCGATGTAACCAATACATAAATGACAACCGTTTCTCATTTGTTTTCAGTGGCGGCCACAAGCAATAGTGTTCGAGATATGCACGGACAAGAAGTTCGACATGATCATCATGTTGTTCATCGGTTTCAACATGTTGACCATGACGCTGGACCACTACCAGCAGACAGAGACCTTCAGCACCGTGCTCGATTATCTCAACATGATATTTATCGTGATATTCAGTTCAGAGTGCCTATTGAAAATATTCGCCTTACGCTACCATTATTTCGTCGAACCGTGGAATCTGTTCGATTTTGTCGTCGTAATGTTCTCTATTCTTAGTAAGTATGAGTTTGCGGTTATATTGTTATTATTTTATACCCTAACTTAACTTGGCTTGAATCTAGGTTGAGCGATTTACTACGGCATAGCAAATTAAATACAAAATATATTTTGATCAACTTAATAAAAGTAAGATATTATCAAAATCCTTCTCGTAATACAGACGTCAGGCTCGAGGTCTTGAATACCTAATTACTTAGCTCGTTCCGTTTAGTTTTATTACAAATTTTCACGTCATATGTACCTAAGTCGAATATTTAAATGTTTTTTTCTTTCGCAGGTTTGGTATTGAGTGATATTATAGAAAAATATTTTGTATCACCAACCCTACTAAGGGTAGTAAGAGTAGCGAAAGTAGGTCGAGTACTTCGACTGGTAAAAGGCGCCAAGGGCATTAGAACATTGCTGTTCGCTCTGGCCATGTCACTGCCGGCACTATTCAACATTTGCCTTCTCCTGTTCCTTGTCATGTTCATCTTTGCCATCTTCGGAATGTCGTTCTTCATGCACGTCAAGGACAAAGGTGGCTTAGACGACGTGTATAATTTCAAGACTTTTGTGCAGAGCATGATTCTGCTTTTCCAAGTGAGTACGGGGCTTTTATACACTCGTTTATTTACGTAGCGCGCTACGGGTTTCACTAGCTACGTGTTTAAATGCTACGATATAGAACATACGCGTTATTGCGTAAATGTGACGTTAGAAATACGATACTAATAATTTATAAACTTTACTATAGCTTCAATAATATTATCAATATAGATACCTGCTAGATAGATTTTTGATCACAAAAAGTATAAGTAAATACGTAAAGTAAGTAAAGGAATAAACTTTAGTTTCAAAACAGTGTAAACGTTTCAGTCAAGCTAATAATATTTATGTTTGTCTAATAATCCCCATCATCTACGAGGGCAAATTCTTGTAAATTTCCTGGTCAATTATTATAATTATTACTCTTGACTATGCATAACGTAACTGCCATATAAACCAAATATATTTGCCACGTTTCGACTCTAATCCATTGTAATGAAGTCTAAAAGTAGAGGAAAATATAAGCTAAGCTCGGAACCTCTAGCTTCGTAAGCAGGGTAAAACTGACTAGGCTACAGAGGCTGACAACCTTAACTCAGTCTCTTAATTTCGTCCAATGCCCAGATGTCGACGTCCGCGGGCTGGGACGGCGTGTTAGACGGCATCATCAACGAGGAGGAGTGCGACCTGCCCGACAACGAGCGCGGCTACCCCGGCAACTGCGGCTCTGCCACCATCGGCATCACCTACCTGCTGTCCTACCTCGTCATCTCCTTCCTTATCGTCATCAACATGTACATTGCCGTCATCCTCGAGAATTATTCTCAGGTATGTGTTCAATGCTTTATAATTTTAAACTACTGTAGATACTTTTCTCCAGTCTAGGGTTCTATTCCTGGGGTGACAAACTGAACGTTCTATATTACTATGCTTCTGCCAGTCTTTAATGTCCAAATATTTTCATACCTGTAACTGAGCATTCATTTTGATTTTCTAAAGGTGCATGCAAACCAAAAGAGCATTCGCTGTTCTATGCCCCTACTCTACGAAATTCGATCGTTACACGAAACGTGATTCGTTGATTTCGTAAAGTGGGGGATAGAACAGCGAATGCTCTTTTGGTCTGCATGCACCTTAAGCTATGAAACTCTTGGAACAGGAGGCCAATTCAAACTTAACTGATTTGTTCAAGTTGCTGTTCAGTGAATTTACTTTACTTAGGTACTGACTAGGGTTTGCAATCCGGATAATCCACTATTCGGATTATCCGGATATCCGCCAAAATTAACATCCAAAAATATCCGGATAATTAACCTCTAAATATCCGAATAACGGATATTTTTAACTAAACACAAATCATGGTTTAAACTTTATTTACTACCTTTTTGGTACCTCAAATTATTATAATGTGCAAGCATACACAACTAAAACCCATAATAGGACGTACTATTAAGGGTTTTAATCGTGTACAAGTTTAGTTGCAGGTCCACTGTGGACTACTTAAATTTATTCTAGTATCACAAATATATACTATCATTCTGAAACGACACGCATGTCGAGGTGATAAGAAGGGATTTTGCCTGCTTAACCTTAGAAATGTGGGTAGCAAGTTCTGTCGGAAGAGACGTGCGGGCAGAAAATCCAAACTTTCAGAGGAGACCTTAGAGCTCATGAAATAGAGACGCGTAAATACACAGGCTACGGCGGCGGTAGAACAACGAACACTTACAAAGCAGATTCGAAAAGCGATACAATGGGATATTAGGGAGGCAATAAAACAAAATCGAGGTTCAAAAGTTTTCGTGAAGCGTCTTGGGCGGAGCCATATGTCAAAGCTGACTGCCGCCAATGGTCATGTTGTTTCCTCTTATCCAGAGATCATATCAGAGATGTAAGACTTCTATGGCAAGTTGTATGTCTTTGGATCTCAGGTGCCTGAACCCATTCCCTTTGATCCCGAGCTACTTTAGTCCGACATTAAATAAATAATAAATAAATAATAATAAATATCTTGGGACATCTTACACAAATCAACCTAGTCCCACGGTAAGCTCAATTAAGGCTTGTGATATGGGTACTAGGCGACGATATATATAATAGATAGATACATATAGATACTTAAATACATAGACAGCCATGACCAAGGAATAAATATTTGTGATAAATAAATACACAAATAATGCCCTCGCCGGGATTCAAACCCGGAACCTCCAGCTTCGTAGGCAGGGTCACTACCAACTAGGCTACGGAGGCTGACAATATTATACCGATGAACTTCCCGATGTCAGCATTGACGAAATTGGGTTGGCCCTTAAACAACCTAAATATGTAAAAGCCCCAGGTGAGGACAGAGTTACAACTGAGCTCTTAAGGGCAGGGGGAACTCCTGTACTCAGGCAGCTGCAGTACATATTTAACTCCGTTTCTCACGAAGGGAGAACACCAAGAGCGTGAAGCAGGAGTATGGTAGTTTCATCCTTCAAAAAGGGTGATAAAACTGAGCCACGTATACAAGCTGTTTTCGAGAGTCGTCACAAATAGGCTGGCGCGACGGATGGAAGACTTGCAACCACCGGAGTGAGCCGGGTTTGGGGGAGGATTTGGCAACATAGACCCTGTAAGGCAGATTGTACAGAAGCCTCAGGAGTATAATCAGCCTATGTGTCACGCTTTCGTGGACTATGAGAAGACGTTTGACTCCGTCGAGACCTGATCTATTCTGGTCTCCCTACATCGGTGCCAAGTGGATTTTCGATACATCGGGGTGCTTAGAAGCCTGTATGACGCCCCGACTATGTTCGTTGAAGCAAAGAACAGTCAAACAAGACCGATCCCATTGCATCAAGGAGTAAGACGGGGGGGGGTGTTATATCCCCGAATCTGTTTACAAATGCATTGGAAGACATGTTGTTCAAGACTCTAAACTGGAACGGCGTGACATAAATATAAACGGCGAACACATCTCACTATTCTCACATCACACTTAAGATTTGCCAATGATTTGATATCGTAGTCATAGCAGCATCGCTGCAATAAGTTCAAGAAATGCTGCACAGCCTAAATGCAGCCTCCCAACGAATTAGTCTCAGAATGAACACGGACAAGATGAAGGTCATGTTTAATGGCCTCGTCATTCTGAGCCCAGTAATTACAGATGGCGTATATCTTGAAGTCGTTAATGAATATGTCTACCTCGGGAAAATATTGCAGTTACATAGATACAACAGTGAAAAGGAAGCCAATAGGAGAATTCAGTTGAGTTAGGCAACGTTGAATTACGTAAGGTTAGAATAGAAAGTTGCATTACCTACGTATTTTCGTCGGATAGGTATATCACAGAGCCTGAAGACAATAGTATTTTATCAGTGTGTGCTCCCTGTAATGACGTACGGACTACGGAGCCGAGACGTGGACACTGACTTTGGGGTTACTTAATCCATACTTTAGTTTAATGAATGCTCGGAGTTTCTCTGAAAAGCAGAATTCAGAATGAAATGATCCGCCAGAGAACCAAAATGACCGACATAGCTCTGAAAGTTAGCACGTTGAAGTGGTAGTGGACTGGCTATATATGTCGCACAACCATAATCGCTGGAGTAAGCGTGTTTTGGCTGGAGTAGAGAACGCGTCTAGGCAAATGCAGCGTTGGACATCCTCTAGCCAGGTGGCACCGTCTTGCGTAGGAGGGCCGGCAGCGATTGGATGCATAAATCAACTGACCACGCTCTGTGGCATACATTGGCAAATTAGGCCTATGTCCAGCAGTGGATTGAGACAGGTGGATGATGATGATGATGATGATGATGAATCGTTATATAGTTTACTATAACGCTTAATTACACCCATTAAAAGAATTATATTATTATATTTTACCACTATCCGCAATTATCCAAAATATCCGGATATTCGGATAATACAATTATTACTATCCATATTATCCGGATATTAAAACCAGGCGGATATTGCAAACCCTAGTACTGACAACATTTTAATATTTGTTTTAATTGACCGAAAAATTGAAGATTGAATTTGTTTACACAGGCGACGGAAGACGTGCAAGAGGGCCTGACAGACGACGACTACGACATGTACTACGAGATCTGGCAGCGGTTCGACCCCGACGGCACGCAGTACATCCGCTACGACCAGCTGTCCGAGTTCCTCGACGTGCTCGAGCCGCCGCTGCAGATCCACAAGCCCAACAAATACAAGATCATATCCATGGATATCCCCATTTGCCGCGGCGACATGATGTTCTGCGTGGACATCCTCGACGCGCTCACCAAGGACTTCTTCGCGCGGAAAGGGAACCCGATCGAGGAGACGGGCGACATGGAGCCCGGGCGGCCCGACGAGGTCGGGTACGAGCCGGTGTCGTCGACGCTGTGGCGGCAGCGGGAGGAGTACTGCGCGCGGCTGATCCAGCACGCGTGGCGACGGCACCGGCGCGGCGCGGGCGGCGGGGAGGCGGACGCGGACCTGGGCTCGGGCACGGCCGTGCTGCTGGACGCGGGCTCGGCTCGCGTGGTGCTGGCGGGCGCTGGAGCGGCGCCGCGGCCGCCCGAGCCGGCGCCGCCGCCCGCGCCCGTCTGACCCGCGCTGGCGCTCGCGCTGCTGCCCGCGCTGGTCGACGACGCGCCGCTGCCTGCACCGCTGCCCGAGCTCCTCAGCCCGCCCAAGCGCACTTGATTATTGTTTACGCTAGATGTTCGCTGTACATAGTCGGCGGTGCGGCTGCCGCGCGCGCGCCCGGCCGTCACACGCCGCGCGTCCGCGCCGTTTCTTTTTGGGACGTTAATTCGTGCGCGATTAGAGACGTTCGAAGTGTTAAGTGGAGTGTTTTATATTCGCGTGGCCGAAGCTTTTGAGACTGTTTGTTTTGCGACTGACGTTCGCGCGAGTGTAATATATATTATTATATTTTATTGTACCGATTCGTATCTATTTACATCGTCGCGTTAAACCTGCCCATGTGAGAGAAACCCGTTTTTTTAAGAGAATCGTTGTAGCGAGCATGTTTTTTGTCACTGATGATAAAGTAATGTAAGGTATCGGATAATATTGAGGAAATTCTATAAGCTTATTTTTGTATTCGATGAATATCACTGTCTGCCTGTAAATTCTAAATCGAGACGATCTTTTAATTAAGATGACGGAGATCGTCGATTTGATAATAAATTGTAAGATATCATTTTCATTCCCCGAAATGGTGTCGAACAATATCCGTATACTCGTGCTAGAGTAGTGAGGCGTCGCACAGCGCGGCGCGAGTGCGTTGCTTCATTCGGTTCCGCTTCCGCCGGCGGCGCCGCGCGGGCCCCGGCCGGGCGCTCCGCTCCGCTCCGCCCGGGGTCCGCCCGAGCGCCCGTCGGCCACGCAGCGAGCACATTGATGTAGCACACCAATATTTTAAACTTAACGACTATAAACGAAATTACCTTGTATCATTACAATCATTGTAACGTCTTCGACTCGTCCGTTGCGTTTGGACTTTAGTGTAATCGTATCTAATAAACGCTTGAAAGAGAAGCAATGGCTACGCCGATTCATATCAATTTTGTCCGTAATAGTTTTAATAGTTCCAGTTTATAAGCTTCTTACTGTACCGAAATGACGTTGCGTTGTATCTTTCTATACGAGGTCGGCACACCGTCGGTTCCCTCGAGATGAAGAGAGTTTAGACAAATTTTTGCAAGTTATATCTATGTAAGCTTAACAAATCAGCTGTGAAATCGGTACCAGAGTTCACTTCCGTCCTAATTCAGTACGCATCATAGGAATCGAGCCATTTTATGTAACGCGCACTTTCCATGTAGGTACCTAGTTAATGTAATTTCCTTTCCCCGGATTACATTAGCTGCGGCGCGGGTGCCCGGGCGCTTCCCCCGTCCGTCCGTCCGCGCCGACCCTGTATACTGACGACTTCAAGCGGGCCGGTACTGCTTCCATAAGTATTGCTCTCGCGATTTACATAAAGCTGTGACGATCTTCGACAAACGAAACAAGAACGTTAACCCAGACTACCCACTGATTCGGCTAACTGAAAGAGTCACCATACCTAGCAAATAAGATTTATTGATAATACCTAAGAGATCGAACGTCCCTTACCGAGTAAGGTAGATTATTGAGTATGTATTGTTTACCAAATGCCACCTTTGTAGCGACCCGTCGCTCGCCAGTGGCCGCGGCACAGTCTGCGGAACCACTGTACTTTGAAGGACTATCGTAATTCATTTGTAATTAAACTTTGGAAGTTGTCAATTTTTTACAAATCTGTAAATATTGAGAGCTTATCGCCGGGTAAATCCCAAACCGCACGTCGCAACACATAATTTTTCATAATACCTATCTACTATGGAATCAGCGAATAACGCAGCGATACGTACAAGCTTGAAGCAATAAACGTAAACGTGTGCTCGACGAAGTTTTCGCTTTTCATTAAGGAACAAGTCACCGAATTGTTGTGTGTCGGTTGTTTTCAATTCGTTTTAATAAAATGTAAAAAAAACTGAAAGGCAAGACAATCTACGTGTTGCAATTTAAAGAGTCAGTGTATTGTAAACTAAAAGAGATGCTTACCGTTTTGCACATATTTTGCAATAATACCGGTACGTGAAGAGTATGTACTGTATGTACTGGGGCGGAGGCGGCGGCGCGGTGCGGCGCTTCCCCCGCCGCGGCCCGCGCCCCCCGCCACCCGCTCATTCGTTCTATTGGTTCTTCTATTATTCCTTTGACCCGTTCCGTTCACTTCTTGTTATATATTTATATACGACGAACGGTCTTTAACATCCCTTTTTGAGTTGGTCTAACCAAACGTTTTACTATTAGGCATATTTGCACAAAGAAGTTGTGTTTAATTAAGTTTAGGACAATAAGTTATGATATCATTGTATTATTTCTTTAAATATATGACAAAAAAGTGAGTTCAGTTTGCTGAATGATAGAGGTTTACTTGAGTATTTATTATATATATTGTTGAAGTTTGTACAAAATAAATTAAGTAAACGATGAAATATAGAACTTGACTGCTTTACATTGAAGTTTCATTTTTGGAGTAATGGTAGTCCACCATTTAGGCACTATATTACTCTCATCTCGTGCCCTCGCGTAAAAACATGCCAAATATAATAGAGATCAAGATTAAATCTTGCTCGATATCGGTTCTCGGCACGTTTGGGACGACCAAGTGAGATTAGACAATCTAGACATGTCATGTTTCATCACTTGCCATTGTCATACCGATACCGCAGGAATAGAGTCAGTTAAACCTTGGGCCTATAGCATCACCCCCTCCAAGATATGCAATAACGATAACGCTGGTAGTCATGACAAAGAGAGTGAATGGCACTCTTGGCACAGACATCTACTTACATCTAGTATGACACTACACATGACACATGACATCGTGTCATACTAGATGTAAGACACTACTTACATATCATTTGCTAAAGATATAAAGAACAATTATTTCTCAGCAGCAATCATTAATTTATTGTATAGTTCGAGAAATATTATTTGAACGACTGTTATCTTACTTACGACCTTTTGTTTTGCGTTAACACTTACTAGACAATCAGCAGTCGAGCACTTTTCTATTGTTAATGACGCAAAACAAAAGGTCGTAAGTGAGATAAAGGCCCATTTACACGATACAAGTTTCTTGAACATTCAATACAAGAATGTTGCAGCAACAAAAAAATTGCACTGTATAAACATAACGTGCCATTATTGTATTCAAGCAGCAACTTGAATTCAAAACTGGTATACATGTAAACAAAGCCATCAAAGTAGTTAATTGAATTCAAGAAATGTGAATCAATCTTTTTTTTCACAATGGATTCCGTACGCGAAGGTGTGCTCCTTGTCGCTGCTGTGCTACGGGAAAATCTAGTCAAAAAACGCCGACAAAAATTGTAGTCAAGAAAATGGATCCACAGGAAGAAACATGCTGGGATTGCTGGGGGCTTCAAAGTCTTCAAATACCCTATGCATGGAACTTAGAGCTGAGGATGTTGCAGAGTTCAAAAACATATTTCGTGTGAACAAAGCTCAGTTTTCATACTTGCTCGATAAAGTAACTTATAGTTTTTATTTTCTGTGTCCCAGAGACATTCGTAACCTCTACAAATTTCTATTAATTCAATTATCTCCGAATTTTGGTAATTTGATATCATTTTTGTTCATCGTGCGAACTTTCAATATTGAATGAAAATCTGCCAATGCAAATCGGTTCAATTCTTGCTTCAATACGCCATAGTTGATTCAACTCTAAGTTTAGACGTGTCAATACTTGCAAGCAACTATTGCCTTACGATAAATCGGTCAAGAACATTGATTGTCAAGAATTGTATACAATAATTTCATTCAAGATTTTAATTATTGCTCATGTGTAAACACTTTGATTCAATTCTTGAATTCAATTATTGAATGACAAAACTTGCGTACAATTATAGCCGATTTTTGTTCAAGAATCTTGTATCGTCTAAATGGGCCTTAAGAGTCGGTCAAATAATGTTTCCCGAACTATAAAAAACTTAGTTTTTCTTCTGGCTGCAATTAAACGTCACTGTCTATTTTTATGCAGGTTTTTTATTTATTATATTATATAAACCATGTCCTACACATATAAAAAATACAGAATTTCATGAAACGTGAGGGGACTCTTAACTAATACCTCGTTAGCTATACAAGGTGGCCAAAAAATTGGTGCATTCCCGTAGCCCTTGAGGTTTGGGGATTCAGAATAGTTATACGAAAATTTTCGAAGTTTCAGAATGGTCAACTTTTTTTTAAATACGTCCACACCTACTAGGTGCTGCTATAACTACTGAGACAAACAACTTCTGAAAATTGTTTTTTTTTTTATTCTTGGGGTTTATTCTGCTTCGGAAAACCTCACTGGCAGCGGGAATGCACTTATTTTTCGGCCAACCTGTATATGTCCTAATCTTTAATTATACAATAGTCTTTATTCACTTGTGGGATTTAAAAATACCTAGTCCAAACCACCTCGACTCCTTGCGCCTGAAATATAAAACGTATGAAATATATACTAAGTTAGTAGTAATTAAAGGTTAATAAAGTGTGACCTGGTTAAGGTTGCGGGTGTCCAATGGATGCGGACGGCTCACGACCGATCTTTGTGGAACTCTCTGGGGGAGGCCTATGTCCAGCAGTGGACGTCAATTGGCTGATGATGATGATGATGAAAAGTGTTACTAAGATTCAGTCGCGACTTGCTCGCGCGCAAAATACCGCCTTGGGTGTAATGAGCAACGTAGCACACTCGTATCATAACATAATGTACGATTATATGCCTATATTTTTAAGCCGTATAGATATCTGATGACGCATCTTTTTCAAATATATCATTTTCTGTGTATCAAAAGAACTACACTGAACGGTGCATTTTCCAAATTAACAGTGATCAACTGATCATGGAATTAGCATTTAGATATAATTTCAGTTCCACTTAGTTTTCTACTTTGCACTTACTTACTGGGTAATGTTTTGTTCTAGTTCAAGCTTTGCTATCAAATACAAATATTTTATTTCCAAAAAAATATTAAGAAACTTTACATTTAAACTGACCAAAATGTCAGTTATTATAAAATTATGTAAGAAACGGTATGCGAGAACTACAGCACTATTATATTTACAATTTTGAACCTAATCGCATGGTATCTATTTAATTTTACATACATGGTCCCTAGTCCCATTATACAAGGTAACCAAAAACCAGAATAGGTCCCCTAGGGGATTATATGTTTTATTTTTTTTTCAGTACTAGTAGGAGTAATAATTCAGTTAGTAGTAGCACCTAGTAATTTTCAATTAAGATGTTTTCTAAATTTTTTCGACGCTTCTGAAACTTCCAAAAACCTACTAGAGGGGCTATTCTGAAACCAAAACCTCACAGGCAACGGGAATGCACTTAAGGTCATGCGGGGCAAATGCAACTATGAGGTAAATTCGACTAATTGAAATACCTACTCTTAATTTGTAAAAAGATCATACTTACCTACTATTGTGTTTCTTTTGAAATAAATCAAAGAATGTTCTAGGTATAGTTCTTAAAAACAGATTAAAAGAAATTTCCATTAGTTGAATTTACCTCATAGTTGTATTTGTCCCGCATGACCTTATTGAATTTAAAACTTATTACTTAATTCTTGGCTACCTTGTATGTTAAATTAACCTTCGATAGACAAATACCAGGATAACGCTGGCCTCGTCCTGTCCGTCAATACCATACTCAATTTCAGCTATTGAAATTTAAACCCAATGAATTTAAAAATAAAATTGCGTTTACTTTGTCATACATTTAACATAGAAATAAATATTTTTGAGTGTAACCTGCGTAACCTCAATCAAAACAGGATTTTCATTCATAATTTGACAAAAATCGAATATGTCCTTTAGAAATCACAATGGGACATGACGAGGCTAGGTAGAAGATAAAGGTTTCTAAAATTTTACTGTCAAGATAAAACTAAACGAAACTCGAAAGATATTTTACCCCCAAGTTTTTAATAAATACTGACACACCTACGAACAAATGGAAAATACAGCCATGTGAGGAGTGTACGTCATCACATATATTTCAGACTGAAATTTATGAGATTGCTAAATGCTACTTACTCTTACCCACTGCGTAAGTTTACCCTACGTGACTACCAGTACTCCTATATCAACAGCGATATACTACACCTACTAATAATGGAATTGACAGCTGAGTAACCTCCTTATTCTTAAACGTGTCCTAACTTAGCACGCCGCTAAGTATTGTTTCTCCTTTTCGGTCTTAACAATGTCTATAAGAATCGAAAGGGACAAACAGTACTTAGCGGCTTGCTGAGTTAGGAGAAGTTTATGAATAAAGGGGAAATATCTATTTACTGTAAATAAAGGTATTCCATTCCAGTGGCTTACCAATGTGTCCACTAAGCTTTACTTGGTCTCGTGGGCGACGGTGCCAGTGCGTCCCTGCGACAACAAAACTTTAAGCAATCGAGACAGACGTTTAACAATGGGCTACTTTTTAATTTGGAGTCCTCTCTGACTTGGTCTATTTGTCGTGTTTGAAACAATCCAATTTTGTGATTCGATTTTTTTTTGTCGTTGGGAGTAAACTTATCAATCACCTTTTACTCAATATGGCGTTACTTTGTAGCGTGAAATGCTTTCGAAATATGAAGTTATACCTATACTTCGCCAAAGAAAGCTACAGTCGAATTAGCAAAAGCATGCAAGGCAAATGTAGTGGTATTGTATGTTTACAACTAACGGGAATCTCATGAATTTTTCTCGTCTCTTGTTCTGTCAACCTCTGACAAATAGTAATCTCATCAAGGGTATTGCTTTTTAAACATCGTTACAAGTGCAGTACAGAGCTTTCGATAATTCATTGTCGCAACTTGATACCGCAAAGTTAAGGAAATTCAGGCGTGGATTGTGGATAGATAAATAACAAACATACTTAGTCGATGTTACTAATTTATTCATTCTTACTTAACCAACTGTGTCCTTAAACATAGTCACACACACGATGCTCATCAATACCATTGTCATTATGTGAGTTACAAGTTAACCATATAAATATTTATATAGCGTCTATATGTACAAGTGTGTTCTGAAACTAGGTCCTTTAGCTACTTCAGCGATGTCTCGTATAATTCTCATAAGTTCGCTTAGTATGTATAACAATAGCTAGGACCGTCTACTCTACGCGCTCACTATGTGAACACTCTTACGCAAGCTTTACATTAATTTAGTTTTAGACGTTTACTGGCAGTGCAACCGACTTATGCACGAATCATTTAATATATTTATGACAGAGATATCAGATATGTAGCGCGAGTTCTATTGTACAAAAAGCTTGAATTCACTAGACTTTCAAAAATAGATTTTATCTCTTAACTTGTATGAAATAGCGAATCTCGAGATGCAAACTTTTAGTGTTAACTTAGCCGCGACAATATTTTTATTTTAACGACCCTCAGTCAGCATTTCCAGTACCGGTCGTGTTTGTATATCACTATTCACTGCTACATTAATTATCTGTAAGATTATTAGAAGAGCAGCGATGCCGCCGAAACTAAACTTCGAACGAACAGCTTATACCTCCTCCGTATTCATAAACATCACTAATAACAAAAATAGGATTTTTGGTAAAATATATTTTTTTGTTCCTCCTTCATCGCAACTTTATATTGTGCCATCTCATGCTATTTGTCTACTTTTTAGTTCAAATTAATAACAAGCCAAAGCTAAAATAAACTAACAGAACGCTATTATTCTAAATCCCGAGGGAAATGAGGTCATTATACAATTATCAAATAAGTATCATCGAAGTTTTAAATGTTACACTACACTAATACGATTTACACGATATTTATTATTAAACAGTCAAACAAAACATCGAAAATAAAAATTAGATTTTGGAGGAGCATCTAATCGACGGAAATTCCCTAGACAACTTTTTTCGGCTACATACTTTACAACAACGTCATACATCGAAACGACACCACTCTAGCTCTCTCGAACATAGAGTGCACAATTCAACGAGTGTCCGAGAATTCTCGTCAAAAAGGCTTCGAATTTTCGATTATATTCAAAATAGCATTCCAGTTCCATTCAACGAAGATATGACTAAAATAAACTTCTAATTTCGAACTAAAATATAATCATGGTTTAAAAATTTAAAACAATAATATGAATTACAGTTAATACAACTTTTTAATGAAATAGTGTAACTGAAAGTATTGTTGGTTTACCATTATTTATACTTTAGAAACTAGGTTTTAATGATAGAAGTACCAAATGAGAGTATTAGTAAATATAACTTTCACCACGTGAAAATATACATTCAAAATGTAAATTACATGAGATCTTACATCAGCAAACCAGTTCCTCAACAGCGATGTATGTATGAATCATCGTTTAAAACAAAAAATGATTGTATACATTACATACGTTAATATAATTTATACATAGGTGAACTATTATTAAAAAAATAAAATTCTTACATACAATAAGTTTAAAACGAGCACGAGGTGTTGGATCTTGTATATTTTATAACGCTTTGTGTTAGAGTTAAGCGAGATGTGTTAAAGACGATGGTGACCGTGATTCACGCCAAATAAACTCAAAATCAGTAATTATCTTGAACATTTCAACTTTGTAATCAACATAGAATAGAAATTAAAAACAAAAAGAATAATACATAATAAAAACACGGATCCGTTATTGATTCCAATGCAAAATGTATCTAAATCATCATGACATGTGTCGGATAATTCAGTATGATTGGCGAATGACATAATGACCGTTAATGAATTGTCATAATTTTTTTATCGAGTTCACGACTATAACAAAATCTACACACTCACTTCAGAAGCCAAAATAATCGATAAACAATAAACGACAATTGACTATCGAACGGTGACATTCGTGTAGTTTGTTAGCACAGGGAACCGAACTCGCCAGAGTATCACTTCTATACATAGTCAAACAAATCTATAGATTTGGATAGATGATTCCCACAACATATTCTATTATCGTCCAGCGACAGACATGTCATCGAATCTACCAATCCCTACCCGCTAAGTTACGGGCTTCTACAAGCCTTAATTTTTTCTATGAAAAAATGCGTAAGGCGACGTCTTCAGATTTGATTGTCTATGGTTGCATACGACCTCAGAGACAATACTAAAACATTGTGGCCATACAAAGCCGAAAATAAGTAATTCCATTGACATAGAGGTTTCGTATACAGACGTGTCACTATCCGTGCTTTCTGACTGTAAGGAAAAATCTAGGTCTGCATAAAATGAAAGGCCACTTCTTACGTACGTGCTCGCTTCGCGGCCCTTTTACATGTCGTCGCGTATTTCTAGTCGATAGAAATAAATGTCGTGATTTGACAGTACGTTTTAGGCAACTCATTGAAGCCAGCTTAGTTGAAGTGTGAGGCGAGTGGTGTGAGGAGTGAGCAAGGAGGTGATTACTCCCTTTACATTGTCGCGCCTTCTTAGTCCCTTAGATGACAGTACGTTTGAGCTGACTCTATGAAGCCGGAGCGGCTAGTTGACCCGTACTGGTGTGAGGCGAGGAGTGTTAGGTGTGAGAAAAGAGGTGATTACTCCCTTTACATGTCGTCGCGTCTTCCTAGTCCCCACTTAGAAAAAAGTTGAGATTTGACAGTACGTTTTAGCCAAGACAATGAAGCCGGAACGGCTAGTTGACGGGTACTGGCGTGAGGCGAGGGTGTGAGGTGTGAGGAGTGAGGTGTGAGTGGGCAAGGAAGTGATTACTCTGTGTAGTCCCAGCAGTCCTGCTCGTAGCCTTCGTGCACGTGCAGCAGAAGCACCCGGCGCCGGCTCTCGCAGTATCTGACACAATACAAACCAATAAATTTTTCTCAAACTTGCTACGGAATGTTGATGTTACTTACGTTAAATTAAACCCGGAAATACTATGTATCCGGTGTCATGTGCTAAGATGATATGTAAAGAGATTACACGTATTTATTTCACACTTAGGACTGCAAACAAACTGTCTTTTGTTTTGAAACGTTAAATTGTGACAGGTCTTGACATTCAGCCACAGAAAAAAAAATAACCTAAGAACTAATGTCTATACCACCAGGTAAAAGGATACCTCGAACAGATTTAAAAAAAAAGTTAGGCGCGAATGTTTCAAATCTCGGCGAGAAACAGGGTTACAGGCCGCGTATTCCTATCTGACAGATATATCTACTTAGCCTGTAACCCTTCGTTTCCCGTCCTCTATAGTAATGTACTAATACAAATATGACTAGGGCTCGTTTAAAAATCATGTGATCCATTTTTTGCGTCAGCAAAATATCAAGAATGGTCCCGAAAAGACACTCACTAAATATCACCAAGGTTTCAAAAACCGGCCAAATATGATCGCATGATTTTTGTATGAGCCCATAGGTGGCGAGTTCAGATTTCGTAAAGGTGAAATGCGTAAAGGATAATGCAATACCGTGTAACTACGGCCTGCAAATAAGGTTCCAATTTCATACAACTTTGCTTGAAATTGAACTATATCTAAGCAACGTACCCATATACAATTTTGTTCTAATATAATAGAAATTCAATTTATTCGTTGTTAATAAGTACTACAGGTACGTTCATTAGCCTTAAAAATATATCGTCTTTTAGAATCGACAACGCAAGCCTCTCGTGTGCCGCAAATATTTTATTCCAGGATCCAGGTTCCGGCATACGAGAGCTTAATATTCTTTGATATCCATACTAAAATAATGAAAATGCTAAATTTACTGTCTCTCCGAAGAGATAAAAATCTCTCTACGTTAAAGCTGCTGGACCGATTTTGTTAAAATTTGGTATGGCTGTGATGAAATGGACTTGGAATTTTGAATTCATTTGAAATAGGGTTGAAGTTTAGAGGAGAAATTATGGGAGGGGACGATGTTGCCCATCATCAATAAATGGACGGTCCCTTATTCACTCTTACGACATCATGATATTTAATTGGTAGTGACCCTGCCTACGAAGGAGGATTCGGGAGGTTCCGGGTTCGAATCCCGGCGAGGGCATTATTTGTGTATTTATTTATCACAAATATTTGTTCCTTGGTCATGACTGTCTATGTATTTAAGTATCTATATGTATCTATCCTATTATATGTATAATATCGTCGCCTAGTACCCACATCACAAGCCTTAATTGAGCTTACCGTGGGACTAGGTTGATTTGTGTAAGAGTCCCAAGATATTTATTTATTTCTCATGTCTCTTAGGCTAGGCTTTTTATAACAATATTTATAAAATTAAAATATAATACAACATACAAAAACAATACAAAACACATAAATACTTTATAAAAAAACCTAACCTAGGGTGCCGCCGGCAACGGGGCGGGCCCAAGCTGCCGGTGGTTAGGGCTGCAGGGAGAGGAACCGCCGGACTATGCGCGCCGTGTCCAGGATTACCGCCTTCTGCATCTGACCCTTGATCCAACCACCTAGCGAGAGCCTCTTGAGGTGTTGATCGAGACTCTTCGCTATGAGACCGTTCGCAGAAACAACTATCGGTACAATGATCGCCGAATCAACCTCCCACATGTCGGTTACCTCGTTTATTTATTTATTATTATTTATTGAATATACCTGTACTTATCCTGGACCTTCTGCTTGATATCCGCCAGGTTTTCGCTAGTGATCTCCCTCTCCAGATACTCGGAGAGCGTCTCAGTGGCGGACTCGAGGTCGCGCTGGTTGTCCTCAAAGATGACCGACTGGTTGTTCTTGCGCAGGTAGTACGCGAACACGTACGTGTACATGAGCGTTTGCCGGCACTGGCAGAGGATGTCTACGGCCTTCTTTAGGAATTGAACCTGAAATTAAAATTGGTCTGTTAGCAGTGTTCATCATCATCATCATCAGCCTATGATATTCCACTGCTGGACGTAGGCCTCTCCTATTAACTATGCGTATAGACGCATTAGGAGGTAAATGCCCATAATCGCCACGCTGGGCAAGCGGATTGGCGATCGCAGTAATGTGTCCACTATGATGACGCTGCTGCCCATCATCAATATTTTGTCAAATAATGGTCAGTGACACTTCAATCCCTTAGTCGACTCTTACGACACCCGAAGGAGGAGTTGGGGTGGTGACAAATGTATTCTTACTGCCGTCACCACACGGCGTTAGCAGTGTTAGCACAGTGTAATACAAAGAAGCGGACAGAAGTATAATATTTAGGACCCATAATTATAATCTCAGCCTGAGGTAAGGAACTCTGTGTCGGCCATTAAAAAAAATTATATTAAGTTTTTTCTCATCGGGAAAATAATTGGCCTCGGTGTGGTGACGCCATTATGAATACATTTGTCACCACCCCAACTCTTCCCACGGGGGTCATAAGAGCCGACTAAGGGATTTAAGTGTCACTGATCATCTTTTGATAGAACATTGATGAACGACAGCAGTGTCATCATAGTGGACACATTACTGCGATCGCCAATACGCTAGCGTGGCGATTATGGACATTTATCTCCTAATGTGTCTATACGCATAGTTAATAGGAGAGGCCTACGTCCAGCAGTGGACTGAGATAGGATAGTGTGTGTGATGTGTAGGCTTAGGACATTTCATAGCATATTGTGGTTCTAAAATCCTTGGAGCCGCTATGTGTAAAAGTTCCGATCCAAGACTTTTTCTAGTTTTGTTTTAAACACTAATTGTCTAGTTTTTTTTATGGTTTTTGATATAATTTCGCATGCACTTTATATGAAATCGAGTTCGTTTTTTAAAATTTATTACGTGCGATTAAAATGAACTCTGTTACGATGTGACAGTAGGGTATAAATCATTATATTTAATATTAGATTATACTTTGACTTTGAAAAATTTACACATAGCGGCTCCAAGGATTTTAAAACCACGATATGCTATGAAACGTCCTAACTTCCTAAGCCTGCGACCATATATAACATGTACGTCTAACGCCAGCTCAAAAATGCCCCCAAAAACAATTGTTCAATTGTGCCAAGATGGGCAGGACGTAGCGCCTTTCTTAACACCGCGCATATTTCAGCGCAACATCTTTGACAAATGTTTATAGAATATAGCCAATCAAAACATTGATGGACCAATCACAATTATTTTTAAATGGCTGTTGAAGTTTTTATAGGTTGACATTGAAATTCATAATCGTGATGCATTGAAGAGGGGGTGACATTTGTCAACTAAAATTCAGGACCATTTTCGAAAGGCAATTTAGTATGGCGTGCGGCTTCCATGTTTTATTTGTTCGTAGTCCTAAGCCTAGTGGTGTGTAAGCTGACCTCGATCCAGCTCATGTTGTGTTGCTGCATCTCCTCCATCTTCTCCTTGACGGAGGCGTAGAGCTTGGACTCGAAGCGCAGCGACTGCATGTGGTTCATGTAGCGGTTGCAGTAGAACAGTGAAATGTCCTAACTTCGTAAGCCTAGTGGTGTGTAAGCTGACCTCGATCCAGCTCATGTTGTGTTGCTGCATCTCCTCCATCTTCTCCTTGACGGAGGCGTAGAGCTTGGACTCGAAGCGCAGCGACTGCATGTGGTTCATGTAGCGGTTGCAGTAGAACAGTGAAATGTCCTAACTTCATAAGCCTAGTGGTGTGTAAGCTGACCTCGATCCAGCTCATGTTGTGCTGTTCTCCTCCATCTTCTCCTTGACGGAGGCGTAGAGCTTGGACTCGAAGCGCAGCGACTGCATGTGGTTCATGTAGCGGTTGCAGTAGAACAGTGAAATGTCCTAACTTCCTAAGCCTAGTGGTGTGTAAGCTGACCTCGATCCAGCTCATGTTGTGCTGTTCTCCTCCATCTTCTCCTTGACGGAGGCGTAGAGCTTGGACTCGAAGCGCAGCGACTGCATGTGGTTCATGTAGCGGTTGCAGTAGAACAGTGAAATGTCCTAACTTCGTAAGCCTAGTGGTGTGTAAGCTGACCTCGATCCAGCTCATGTTGTGTTGCTGCATCTCCTCCATCTTCTCCTTGACGGAGGCGTAGAGCTTGGACTCGAAGCGCAGCGACTGCATGTGGTTCATGTAGCGGTTGCAGTAGAACAGTGAAATGTCCTAACTCCGTAAGCCTAGTGGTGTGTAAGCTGACCTCGATCCAGCTCATGTTGTGCTGTTGCATCTCCTCCATCTTCTCCTTGACGGAGGCGTAGAGCTTGGACTCGAAGCGCAGCGACTGCATGTGGTTCATGTAGCGGTTGCAGTAGAACAGTGAAATGTCCTAACTTCGTAAGCCTAGTGGTGTGTAAGCTGACCTCGATCCAGCTCATGTTGTGTTGCTGCATCTCCTCCATCTTCTCCTTGACGGAGGCGTAGAGCTTGGACTCGAAGCGCAGCGACTGCATGTGGTTCATGTAGCGGTTGCAGTAGAACAGTGAAATGTCCTAACTCCGTAAGCCTAGTGGTGTGTAAGCTGACCTCGATCCAGCTCATGTTGTGCTGTTGCATCTCCTCCATCTTCTCCTTGACGGAGGCGTAGAGCTTGGACTCGAAGCGCAGCGACTGCATGTGGTTCATGTAGCGGTTGCAGTAGAACAGTGAAATGTCCTAACTTCCTAAGCCTAGTGGTGTGTAAGCTGACCTCGATCCAGCTCATGTTGTGTTGCTGCATCTCCTCCATCTTCTCCTTGACGGAGGCGTAGAGCTTGGACTCGAAGCGCAGCGACTGCATGTGGTTCATGTAGCGGTTGCAGTAGAACAGTGAAATGTCCTAACTTCGTAAGCCTAGTGGTGTGTAAGCTGACCTCGATCCAGCTCATGTTGTGTTGCTGCATCTCCTCCATCTTCTCCTTGACGGAGGCGTAGAGCTTGGACTCGAAGCGCAGCGACTGCATGTGGTTCATGTAGCGGTTGCAGTAGAACAGTGAAATGTCCTAACTTCGTAAGCCTAGTGGTGTGTAAGCTGACCTCGATCCAGCTCATGTTGTGCTGTTGCATCTCCTCCATCTTCTCCTTGACGGAGGCGTAGAGCTTGGACTCGAAGCGCAGCGACTGCATGTGGTTCATGTAGCGGTTGCAGTAGAACAATGAAATGTCCTAACTTCGTAAGCCTAGTGGTGTGTAAGCTGACCTCGATCCAGCTCATGTTGTGCTGTTGCATCTCCTCCATCTTCTCCTTGACGGAGGCGTAGAGCTTGGACTCGAAGCGCAGCGATTGCATGTGGTTCATGTAGCGGTTGCAGTAGAACAGGTAGCGCTGCAGCGCCGCGCGGGATCGCTCCTGCGCGTCGCGGGCCGCCTTAGCCTCGTCCTCGTCATACCTGCACAACGAAGATTTAGGTTATCGTCTTTTTGGTGGACATACCTAAAGGAATCCCTGTACTAATTATGGGATATAACAATTAATGGTACAACTACTCCCCGGTCTATAGCCCTATGCAATCAAATCGTAACATAGATCTATAAAAGCTGTTAACTTTTGACCACCGAGTGGACAACTTTTGTTTTTCGGACTGACAATGACCCAAATGGGTCAATCACTATTTTTTATTGTTATTCTGTCACATCAGTCACAATACCCAGGGGACAACAGTGGGATAGTTTGCTAGAAAAAAGTATCCTGCGAGCTCAACTAACATGATAAGTGGTTCACCCACTTGGAAAGGCCCCACATCCACTCATTTTCTAATGCTATTAAACTGTGACTGTGTGTGTTAAGACCGTGAGCAGACAGAGAGCGATCTAGAGTTCTGCATTCCGCGTTCAGAGTTCTGCGTTCTTTAGAATGTACCGCAGTCTGACCGCGCTTTGACCGCCGCGGTCAGACTGCCTGCTGTGTGCGTTGTTGCTATAGTCTCGGTACATTCTAAAGAACGCAGAACTCTAGACCGCTCTCTGTCTGCTCACGCTCTAAGGGTGAAGGATCGTAACCATGGCAACGGGTGACATAAAAAGTCATAGACCCACATAAACACAAAAATAAATAAAAATCAACTTTAACCGATTTCCCCAAGATTCATCAGACCACTACACAGACTTGGTGCAAACGATCCGGGTTTGTTTCGAAGTCTGTTAAAAAAGGTATTATCGAAAGCGGTTGGCATGATATTTAAAGGCAGATGCTTAACCTTTTCAACGCCTTCCCTCTCGCATCAAATTGTGACATACACGCGAGCATATCTACTAATCAACAACGAAAATAAACCTTATCTGTCAGCAAGACAGTTACTTTGACAGTGTACTCGATGACCACTTTAGTGGCTGCTGGCGTGGTAGGCAGGACAACACACGGCCACTTTAGTGGTTCTTGGCGTTCAAAAGGTTAATGCTAATTTAATACTTATGTTTTCTGAAGCGTGTATTTGTCAGAAATTGACTAAATTAAAATGGGAGCAATCAGTAAGTATCAGCTTTCAAATAAAAAAAGAATCATGAAAATCGGTTGACCTAGTCGGAAGTTCTGAGGTAACAAAGTAAACAAAAATAAATTAAAAAAAAAAACACAAAAACAAGTCAGTTGAAAACAGAAAATCTATATTCATCCCGCTTTTTGGGGAGGCAATAATAACATAAGAAGAACCCAGTACTAGCTCTGTATAATAGTCTCTCAATCATTCATATTATTAGGCACTAGTTACATATAAATATGTAATAATTAGAAAAAAGCACATAAGTATAAGTACCTACATAAAAATTGTAAATCTTCGTTTGAATTAAAATTCTAACAAGGAAATGGAATAAAAGAATGCTCTTATTTTTTTAGCCAGGACTCTTGCGAGGACTGTTAACCCACCTGTTGCAATTATACCAGCTGCTACCATGCGGCTCCCACGGACCGAGACAGACCCAGCAGAAGTCGGCCTTGCAGTTCTGGTTCTTGCACACCATGTGGTTGCAGCCGCCGTCCTTCTCGATGGTCACGTTGCATTTCGGGCACTCCTTTGTGTTAGCCGCTATCCAGTTCGATGTTTCTGAGTCGTCGTCGCATTTCTGGAAACAAATGACATGATTACAGATGTATCCTTTTATTTATAAGTCTCCTAACTTAGCAAGACGATAAGTACGAGTATAGTTTGTCCCTTTTGGGCTTATGTCTATAATAATTACGAATGTAGTGCAATATATATATATATCCTTTTCACGTCACCTATTTGAAAACGGGTATTTTCATATTGCCAGGCAGGGGACGTCGTAGCAAGTACCTTCATGAAATCGTTATAATAATATCCCTATTTACGCGGCACAATACACCATAAACCTTTGATCGTAATCCAACAAAAGGTACATTAAGAAAACTACTTTAGAATGCATTTAACTGCCGTAACGCAACTTACTTTTAACAATTGTTTATTTTCTTGCAACTCAAACAATCAAAGTAATCTAGTAATAAAAATATATTGCGAGTTTAGCATTTAACAAAATAAAATAAAATATTTGATAACGAAAGTCAAAAATATGCGGTGTTTGATATTTATCTTTCTTAATTAGACGAGTTTGATGAAAAGCACAAGAGTTCGTAATACCTCCGGCGAGACGCGTCAATGCCACCTATCTATCTACTGAATTCAATTACATTTTTATGCGGAACTTGTAATCAACGAAAGTAGTACAGACAGTAGGGATAGGACCCATCATAGCTAAACAAAATTGCAATAGGTACAGAGTCAGAGACCACAGAACAGTCGATAAATGGTGAATAGAGTTGACTTTGACTGTCTTAGTCTAAGGCCTGAGTAGATACTCGAGCGGGTCGTCCATGTTAACCTTTTGACATCCACAGTCGGCTATAGGCGACGCCGGAAAGTTTTACCACCGACGCCAACGACGGCTACAGCCGTCAACGTTGCCGTTACAATAGCTACTTACGCGATAAACCGTAAAATTGAATTTTGCTTAAATAATTTTAAACGCGTGGCGTCTAGAGCTCGGCATATTGCGTCGCCGTTCGTCGGTCAAAAGGTTAAGCGAATGCACGTGGCCTGAGTGCCCACCATCGAAATTTCTTGGACGCTAGACTCGCCACGACGCTCGGCAGTCAGCCTATAGGCTAACGGATCACTGGTACAACAAACTCTTCCGTACGCCACCTTGATGGCGTTGCTGCAGTCCGGTGACGCCACCAACGGGCCGGTTGCACTATACACTACACAGTACACCGGCACAGTACCTTGATCCACTTGCGCAGCAGCGAGCAGCGCACGGGGTCGTGCCAGTTCTCGCCGCAGCTGAAGCAGAAGGTGTGTCCGCAGCGGCACGTGACCGGCGCCGCCTCCACGTACGCCACCTTGATGGCGTTGCTGCCGTCCGGCGACGCCACCAACGGGCCGGTTGCATTATACACTAGACAGTACACCGGCACAGTACCTTGATCCACTTGCGCAGCAGCGAGCAGCGCACGGGGTCGTGCCAGTTCTCGCCGCAGCTGAAGCAGAAGGTGTGTCCGCAGCGGCACGTGACCGGCGCCGCCTCCACGTACGCCACCTTGATGGCGTTGCTGCCGTCCGGCGACGCCACCAGCGGGCCGGTTGCATTATACACTAGACAGTACACCGGCACAGTACCTTGATCCACTTGCGCAGCAGCGAGCAGCGCACGGGGTCGTGCCAGTTCTCGCCGCAGCTGAAGCAGAAGGTGTGTCCGCAGCGGCACGTGACCGGCGCCGCCTCCACGTACGCCACCTTGATGGCGTTGCTGCAGTCCGGCGACGGGCACCAGCGGAGCAGCCGATTGCACTGCAGAATAACAAGAACACCTTACTAAACATTTTGAAAATCAAAATATCACGGGTTATCACGATCTACTAAAGCGATTAAGTTTGGGACCTAAACTGAATCGCGATGTGTCAATTCCATAGAATAACTGTCAAAAATTGACTAGCCAAACCTAAACTGAATCACATTTAAGAGGTCACGGAAACTAATTATTGCGTATCGACCGAGCATTGAACAAATAAAATGCTTACCGAGCCTCACACGTGTTCGTGGCCATGCTGTAAAGGTGTGTGCCGTTCTGCCTACTACGCAGGCAACACCTACCACCTACCTAAAGTGATAATGGCGGACGCTGTCAAAGCAATTGTCCTGACAGGTAAGGTTTACATCGTGTAGGGTAGCTGATAGGCTATATTTTGAAGCGAGAACTTTAAAGACGCTCAATTTAAAATTTAAACCTAAACTAAAACATGCATCTCTAAAAGGTCCACTCAGCTTGTGTCGAGGTAACTTCTAAGGGAATTGTATTTGTGACATTGAAATACAATTCCCTAAGGGAACACAATCCAGGCGCGACACAAATATCTCACCTGTACATTTCACCTTCCTTACCTATATTGAACAAATTAAAATTTTTGAATCTTTGAACCTCTACGAGAGAGCGTAATCACACACATAATTTAGACATTTACAACTAAGCGAATGGAAACGACACTAGCACCCCTTTTGCACGACTTTTGGGAAAGACCTTAAAACTAGATCTCACTTAAGTCAATTGAATCAAAATATGCCACACAAACATGTGATGTATACCCAGTGCTAAATCATATACAGGGTGGAAAAAGATTTTGGGTCAGTGAGGGCAGCTACCAGATCCCGTGTAGCTACACGAAAATGGTCTTAGAAGACCTTCCCGCGATTTTCAATTAAAGAAGATTACCGTTTTCAGATTTTGGAAAAAGTATACAGGGTGCGAGGAAATGGTCATTTTTGAGAAACTTTTTTTTTGATGCCAATCGATCCTGTTTCTGTTCAGGATCAAAAGCTTGTATGGGACCAAAAAAAAATTTTCGGCTAGAAAAGCCACAAATCGAGATTTTAAATTCTCATACAAATTGTATGAAAATTAAAAATTATTTTTCACCCTTATTTTTTTATACCTATCGATTCCATTCCTACCCAGTACCAATAGTTTCCTACGGGTCAACTTATGGCAATGTACAAAAAATCCAAAATTTCAAGAAAACCGTTTTCATACTTTTACTATGGAAAAAAAGTGAAACCTTAATTACTTTATCTGTCACGATAATTAGTCGTCCTATGCTAAATGATAATAATAATACTGTATGAAATCATTAGGAACATTAATTAGCGTCACAGATAATGTAATTAATTTTCACTTTTTTCCCATAGTAAATGTATGAAAACAGTTTATTTTTTATTTTTGTTTTTTTTTTGACGTTGCCGTAACCCCTGCCGTGACCCCTGGGAAACTATTGGTACTGGATAGGAATGGAATCGATTGGCATAAAAAAATTAAGCGTGAAAAAATAATTTTAATTTTCATACAATTTGTATGGGAATTTTAAATCCCGATTTGCGGCTTTTCTAGCCGAAAATTTTTTTTTGGTCCCATACAAGCTTTTGATCCTGAACAGAAACAGGATCGATTGGCATCAAAAAAAAAGTTTCTCAAAAATGACCATTTCCTCGCACCCTGCATACTTTTTCCAAAATCTGAAAACTCTAATCTTCTTTAATTGAAAATCGCGGGAAGGTCTTCTAAGACCATTTTCACGTAGCTACACGGGATCTGATAGCTGCCCTCACTGACCCAAAATCTTTTTCCACCCTGTATTTTATTACAGGATCTCAATTTACACATAATAAATCCGCCGCAGGCTTCGTCAAGATGCTACAAAATGGAATCAGCAACAAGCTTCGTCATACTCACCAATGGCAATATCCGCAACAGGCTTCGTCATTACAACACAAAAAAAATGGTCATTGCAATCCCCGCTCCGTCCCGCACCCGGCCCAAAAGTCCCCATCACACCAGCTGCGTTACCGCGCTGTATAGCCAGGGATATCTGTTGAACCAAATATGAGCCGGAACGGGGGTCACAACCACCGTAGTGCTAAATTCAAGAATTTATGTACCTATTTTACCAACTAGTACCAAAAATATATTGATTTAAACTTTCACGATTATCACTCATATTTTACAGACAAACGGGTCTTAATCGCGTAAACTTACATTTAATTATATCCTGACGTTTCGGGCATGACGTTACACCCGTGGTCGCAGGCAGACTGGCGAGAGAATGTATCAACACCTTCGAGCAATTACTCCAGTATCTCAATTCCATTCATACTAAAGTCAAATTCACGTATGAATTGGAATCGGAGCGCAGTTTGCCTTTTCTGGACGTAAAGGTGATAGGTCGAGATGATGGTTCTTTGGCGCACACTGTCTATAGGAAGCCCACACACACTGACAGGTATTTGAACGCTCTGTCTCACCACCACCCACGCCAGCTTCAGTCTGTGGTTAATTCTCTAAAGAACAGAGCACATGACCTTTGTGACCCTGAATTTCTAGAAATTGAGTTATCGCACGTTCAGGAGGTTCTGAAGAGAAATGGCTACATAATGAACAGACGGCAACCCAGACGAACACCGAGGAAGAAACATCCAGATGTTACAAGGCGACCAGCATTTTTGCCTTATGTCAGGGGTGTAACGGACAAAATAGGTACGCTTTTGAATAAGTATTCCATACCAACCGTTTACATGCCGTTATCAAAGGTGGCAGGTCATCTAAGGTCGCCTAAGGATGTTTTACCTTATCACACACCGGGCGTTTATAAGATCGATTGTAGCTGTGGTAGTTCCTATATTGGGGAAACCAAACGCACCATAGCGGAAAGGGTCAAGGAACATATCACGGCTGTTAAAAAGCGTCAAACGAATAAGTCTGCTGTGGCTGAGCATTTGTTGGAGTCCGGACCTAACCACTGGATTGAGCTCCATAACCCGAAAGTCCTCTCAACCGAGCGTATACATCATAGCCGAAAAGTACGTGAAGCTATTGAAATTAAGAAACATCGGAATTTTAATCAAAATGAGGGGCAAGGAATCTCGTCCGCGTGGAATCCCGTGATTTACAAATGTAAGCGTGGTGAAACATCCATTTTTTAAGCCATTGGATGTTGTGAGTGTTGTGTGTAGGCCTAGTGACAACCCTAGCCTAGAAGTGAATAATCAAGATCAAGTGCGGGTAGTTCGAAAAACCCGCGCAGCTCGAAGGTGTTGATACATTCTCTCGCCAGTCTGCCTGCGACCACGGGTGTAACGTCATGCCCGAAACGTCAGGATATAATTAAATGTAAGTTTACGCGATTAGTACCAAAAATTCCTAGTTTTCTAACATACCTCCACAAAGCTGTTAGTGATGATGTGCTGGTACTTGAGTTTGACGCGCGCGTCGCGCAGCAGTCGCATCACAGTCGCGTCATCGACCAAAATGTCGCACGCGTGTGCCGCGCATGCTATAGTTTGACCCTGCAACAACGTAACCTTTAATAGTATATTGTGTATTAAGGGCGGTAAATAAGAAATTGGTAAATCATAATTCTTATACCGCCCGTGGCACACACACAATGTTTTTCATCACACCTGTGAGGCAAAAAAAGTAAATAAAACTATATATTTTCACAAAACTACTCTAAAATGGTCTAAATCATTTCTCAAAATCAAGGATGACCTAAATCCATCAATTTTATAAAAGGAATCTCGGCGCCGCGCTAGTGCGACGTAATGCAGGCATGAAAATCCATTATTACCCATGGGCATAATACAGCTCATTACGTTCAAGTATGCCTGCGTATAATAACACTTTTTACGAGCAGTTGTGATGAAAAAAATCTGGTCTACGTAAAGGTTAGTTTTTTAATATTAGTGAGGCAGCCATAACCCATTAGTCTTTTCCATATAATCTCCAATAGCCTCTATACGCTGGACCACCACCACTGGACCAGTGTCTATTTTTGTGCCCGTGAATGGGTTGCAGCAGGTGTACAACACAGAAAATTTCTCCAGGGAAATTTCGCAAGGGACTACGTGTTGGATCTGTATCTCCACGAAAGCCTACCAAACGACCAGAATTTATAGGCCCGTGATAAAAACGAGATAGTGAGGCAGTTATAAACAAATATTGGACATTCATTTTTGTCCACAAAATGTCGTGTAACTTGACGCTTTGCTACATTTTTAGGGCTTAGTACTCAAATGGTTAAACGGGTCCCTATTACTAAGTCTCCGCCGTCTGTCTGTCTATTACCAAACTGTATTATAACAATAGAATGATAAATTAATAATTGTACGGAAGCCTTCGTGCGCGACTCCGACTCGCACTTGGCCGGTTTTTAAACGACGTCACGAGCCTTCCACTTAAGACCATAGGAGCGCTTTGTTCCTATTATATATTTTTTTACACACAGTTCCGTTTTGATTATTCATTTAACCCACTAGTTTTTGATTATTCGTTTAACCCGCAATAAGAATTGTATGAAATCAAATAAAGGATGTATTTGTATAACGCTAAACGAGTTTTCACGATTCTCAGGGATGAGGAACCGACGATTCAAGAGGGACAGGGTGTACAATTATGTACTGTAATGTTGTCCTTCGTTTTTGTTATATTTGACACAGTTGAAGTCGATGACACGCACACTCGTAGCATTAAAAACTAGAAGGTTGAAGGAACAACAAATAAAATGCCTCAAGCACGAAAAAATTTGCTGTGTCACTTCATGCCGACATTGAAAACAAACAAACAATAAAGGACACATGACGTCATCGTAGTTATGAAAATCAACACGCTATTTATTTGAATTATACTTGAGATGTAAGTTAATCAACTAATTATGTTTTAAAACATTAGAAATGCCGCGTCTTTATACGCTAGATTAGTGTAAATGTAATATTAATTGATTTTTAACAGTTACAATAAACAAAAGTTGATACACTCAATAGAAATACCAAGTATTCACTTACTAAACCTTCCTCCATTATTTTGGTCGTCAAGTATTCGCACCAGCATTGTGTACAAAATCTGTGCCCGCATTCCAGACCCGTCATCATCTGGAAATAATTATAATCAGTCATTGAAATGCAAATTATGGAGTAAACAAGGAAAACAAAAGTGATTAAGATTTAAGATCTTATCTTAGTTATCATAAAGACTAATGAACGTTTGTCGTGCATTGAACTAGGGCCTCGGCTACCTACTCAATAGATTACGTATATAGTATTGTAAATATTTGTTTTGAAAGCAGCAAGCTGAATAGGACGTAAGAAAGGAGGTATCGTAAGATTTTCGTCTGGACAAATAATTCAATGCTAGGCAAAACACAATCAATTGAAATTGGCGAGAAGATTGAATTTATTTAACCAATCCAATTTTAAATTAATCAATGTGTCATTTAGCCGAAAAAATACATAACCGTATAATTAGAAATCGTAAGCCTTGCTTCGCAACCTATTAAATGTGCTGTTGTCAAGATCGTTCTCCATTTTGAATGTTGCATAAAACATGTAGATTAATCTCGGGAGACTGCTCACGTAAAGCAGTTTCGTTGTTATAGACGTGCCTCCACTGAAGCAAGTACAGACACACCCAACAATTACATTTATTTTTATTCGTATTTCCATCTCTAAAAATAGCTACGCCCACCCATTGACTATATTTATCATTGACCTTAATAGATATTTTATTAACATGGCAACTTACAGCAGTGGGCAGTACTGTGAAGCATATTTCACACTCCTCTGTTCCTGACGTCGATGTCCGTCTGGGCAGCTGCAACACGTTCTAAATCAAATTTTCATCATCACAATATAGACGCAACGAAATCTTAGAAAGTTGCAAATAAAAATTGAAAAAACTGTAAAAAAGTACCAGTATATGGGTCATAGAATTTGTATGGGAATTTTAATTCTTGCGGCTTTTCTAATTTTTTTTAGGTCTTACACAAGCTTTTGATCCCGAACAGAAACAGGATCGATAGGCTTAAAAAAAAAGTTTGACGAAAATGACCATTTTCTCGCACCCTGTATGTTTTTTACAAAATCTGTAAACGCCAATCTTCCTTAATTAAAAATCGAAGGAAGGTCTTCTAAGGACATTTTCGCTTCTGGAGCTGCCCTCACTCACCCAAAAAAATTTAGGCGTTTATTTATTAAGGCGTCATTACAGTGAGAGAGACAAATCCTCGAAATGAACGAGTTTCGTTTTTCGCGGTAGGCCCGCTGTTGTGTGCTAGGCCCATACAAATGTGCAAGAAGAGAAAATTAAAAAAGTAAGGGATGTTTTAGAAATCATCCTTCATGATGGTGCCCATATTTTATATGGCAAGTTACACATATTTTTAGGTTCTTCGCAATTTTAGAAATGTTCCTTATGAACTTCATCATAATATATTTTAAAAGTACCTTTGGCCTTTGTATAACTGGTTTTCTAAATGGATTTATGACTCTAGCCTCGGAAAACAATTGATCCTGATCGCCGTCGTAAAAACGTTCCATGAGCTTTTCTTTGTCCCATTTGAAGTGATTTAGTAGTATGCGGGTAGTTGTAGCTGGTATCTGAAATAATTTGGCTTGATTATATTGCAGAATGTTACAAAACACAAACTGGTCTGGGGTATAGGAACCAGTGGCCAGCCAGGCACAAGTGATTGTATAAGTTTGAAGAGTCCGTAACATATATTTCATACTCTTCCCACTCATAAAACATATAGGCCGAGGCCTACTACCTTAGAAGGTAGGAATTTTGCTGACAGTTGTGGTGGATTAAAAAGAGTAATTATAATGCAATATAAAACTTTAAGAGAGGAGACGGATAAGAGACATACATATAAAATATGAAACTTGCCAACAAAAACCTAGATCTTAACTACAGTAGAACAGGCTTAATATGATCACATTTAATATGATTTCCCGCTTAAAACACCATTGCATTCCGGTCCCTGTGAGTTCAGTCAAGTTTTCTACATTTTATCATGGTTAATATGATTCATTATCCCGTTTAATATGCTATCTGTGACTTATATACATACCTGGGATAACTCGGGGCATTTATACGAAAGTGATGTAGCAAAATATTTTATCGACTAAAAATATATCGATGTTATTGTAAATGACAACATCAAAATGTTATTCGACATAAATAAATATTAGGTACTTACTCTTCAATTAAAATAAAAAATAAGTTTAAACGGGTAGTTACGCGTTTATTTTAAATTAGTTTTCAAAATATACAATTAATATTAAAATATCAATATTTAAATTGTAATTTTGATTAAAATGACATCTGCATACAAGAAGCCCGATATCAGATATGACATCGAACCTCTGTACTGTAATCGATAATGTTCAATAAGCACATATTTTATTATAATTATATCGACATCTTTTTAATCGATATCAAATCCCTATAACTTGCCCCCAGTTATCCCAGGTATGCTTATATATTAAGGCAGAAAGGTAATAATTTTACTATACTGATTGATTATTATACCGAAAAAATCAATTCTAGCAACTGAACCACCTTGTAGATAACTTTGTTACACAGACCAAGCGAACAATAAAGTTTTTGTTTCTATTAGGGTTGTTTCATTCATTTCTTTTGTTTATATGGCCATCTGAATCACTTAAGTATATACATTATGTATGTGAAAAATACATCATACCAAGCATTTCACTGCAAAACTACAAGTTTTACAAAAACAATGCAATTTCTTCTTCCCGCATGATACGCTTTCCCGCTTAAGACGCGTTTTTTGTCTGGTCCCTACAAAATCATATTAAAGGGGTTTCACTGTATAAGGATGATGATGAGTGGATAGGAATGAAATAGTTGGAGACCAGTGCCCTATACCACAAAACTTACAATTACAATTTGACAAGTGTCAAGTTACAAATTTGTCATAATACAAGCGTGTGTACCACAAAATTTACAAGTTACATATTTATACTGGAAAAGCCCTACAAATATGTAAATTGTAGCAATAATCTACAATTTATTGTACCACAAAACTTTACATGCGTTACATATGTTTTCCGGAAAATGTACAAATTTGTAGTTGACAATTGTTTTGTGCTACATTAAATTGTAGTAACAATTATACATATATGTAGAATTGTAACTACAAATTAACAATTCTCTCAATGCTTGTCACACCCTCTTACAATTTTATATTATACGAGTCATTACATTATCATTAATTGCAATATAATTAAATTATAATAATTTGTTAATTATTTAGCGACCTACTGTGTGCTAAGAAATGTTTCGTTCAAGTAGCAGTGATAGTGAAGAAGAAATAAATGTGAGACGTCCTCGAATATATCGAGAACGCATAAATTTAACTTTGACTATAACGGATTTTACATTTAATGAGCGATTCAGAGTAAATCTACTGTCAAATATCTCCTACAGACTATTTGTGGAAATCTTAGACATCCCACGCGAAGAAGTCACGCTCTTGATCCAAAACAACAGTTATTGACTGTTTTAAGATGGTTAGGCTCAGATTCCCAATATCACGTCACTAGTGATGCTCATGGTGTTTCAAAAATGACTATGTCTCGTTCTATTCACGCCGTATGTACACAAATAGTGGACAAGTTCCTAGGAAGCGAAGTAAGATAAGATAAGAGATCATTCTATAAATGTAATGGTTGTCTATGGACCGAATTTAGAATTTTTTACGTGAATGCACGATGGCCTGGCTCCGTTCATGATTCGCGGGTTTTAAGGTGCTCATCGTTATGTCAGCAATGAGAAGATGGATGGAGACCTTTCCTCAATGCTGTTCTATTGGGAGACAGTGGATATAGTTTGAAAAACTGGTTAATAACCCCAAATATTCCGACCCGCATACCAAGGAACGCTGCATTAGAACGATTTTTAAGAGCTTTCAGGTCGATGAGATACTTTAAGAAAAGTTTCCGTGACTTAACCGCTTAAGACTTCAATTTCTTTATTTTCATTTATGAGGCCTAAAACAGTTAGTTTGTCTTGTAACTCTTGTAAGTTCATTGTAATCTCAGACGTAAGTACGTAATAGGTTATGTCCGTGGATACTCGTATATTGATATCTATTCCACTATACATATATACCTACAAATATAATTTTATGCAATTCTACAATTCTAACTACCTTCAAACTTAAAGAGGCGAAATAAGTTATGACATAATTGTAGTTGTAACATTACAATTTTTCACCTGTATATTTACAAGTTAAAAATCCTACAAATATGTAGTTGTCGTGACATACCTTTATTCTTTGTGGTACGCTTTAAAAAAAGTGACATATTTGTTTACCGCAAATTGTAACCGTAACATATTTGTAATGATTGTGGTACATTTTTTTGTATACAATTTAACAATTTTGTAGAATTGTACACTTGTAAAGTTTTGTGGTATAGGGCACAGAGTTAACCTTAAATTAATTCTGCTTTTAAGTCCTAAGTACTAGAATGATAATGTAATAGATATAAAAATAGAATTTAAAAGAATGGTTTTGAGGTCAAGCTAATATATAAATTAAAAAAGATAGATACAATGTATTATAAATTTCCTTATTTAGTTACAAAATGAAAGTAAGTGACACATTCTTAGTTTAGCCAATTTAATGAACTGTAATGTTTTCTATGTCCTAGCTGTTTCTAATTAAAACAATACAATAACCAAGACCTGATGTACACACAAGCAATTAAATAAATGAAATGAAATGAAATATCTTGAGAAACCAATCATTTCTTCGGAAGAAAATCTACCTAATTAAATACTTGGTAAAAGTTTTGTTACCATTATTAAGTAAATTATTTCATAATATTAAGCAAAATAATTTAAAAAATCAAATGCAGATCACAATTAGTTAATTATTTCATTACATTATGTACATATGCATTAACAGAGAAGTTATCTGGAACCCATTTCATTAGGTGTCCAATTTGCAACTATATTTACAAACAAACTAACTATAAACACTCTGCAACTATATAAATATGCCAGGACATCCATTATTATGTCATTTTAGTCACCATCCATTAATCATAAAAACAAAAGATATGTAGATTTAATTTAAGGATAAAGCATTTATATAAATAAATGGAAAGACCCATAACACCTGCCATAGACAAGAAACATCAGCATAAAATAAACACCAAAGAAAAATAAGCATCAGTATGTTGATTACTCAGAATAACAAATGAGTCATACATACTCCAGTAAAAATCCACATAATACACAATTTCTGGTGGGGGGTTCCCACAGGGAAACATTGTATGTATATGCCAAAAAACTAGCACAGTTTACTTCTACCAATAAGAGGAAATTAGGTTTATAGGCCATCAGTTTTCTCTGTCAGACAAAGGAAATTTAGAACTATATACCTATAGATGATGGAAAGATAAGTATACTCAAATCAAATGCAACGAAGTGAACGGGCAACATAAAAGATCCTGTTGTGGTAGTGCCGTGGACGAGTAACCCCATTCAATCGCTCCATTGTTTAT
Organism: Thaumatotibia leucotreta; assembly: GCA_025490895.1. Taxonomy (NCBI): domain Eukaryota; kingdom Metazoa; phylum Arthropoda; class Insecta; order Lepidoptera; family Tortricidae; genus Thaumatotibia; species Thaumatotibia leucotreta. The sequence continues at coordinate 94,555 of JALPQI010030484.1, read as the reverse complement.
CACTAACATACTGACCTCGACGACTGTGTTCACTTCTTTGATGCAATCGACCATGTGTTGGACGATTTCCTCTGTGGATAGCACCTCATAAGGATATTCATCCAGCTCCACCTGTCGTTCCCTAGTACTGTGGTTCTCGTCCATTACAAAGTCGACATCGTCTCCGCTCGATTCGTTCCCAGAATCCACATCATCCTTTGTATCGTCTTCCGAGTCCATCGTTGAGGCTTTGTCAAAATATCTACACTTGATATAAACGGTAAAGCTAAAGCACTTCTAATGATGAAATAATTACACCTAAGATTTAGGAAAGGTCAACAATGAAGAAAATAGTTCACCTACGGGCTGCCAAAACCTCTGACGTATGTGAATACTAGCCTCGTCTATGACGTCATTTTTTTTTGCATTGTATCCTTTTGTCTATGGAAATTTAGAAGGTGTTTACACGAGTGAGCTTCAAACAAAATATGGCCCATATTATATTCTTTGATATGGCCTATATTTTAGTGCATAGACTTATTAATTTAATAGACCGAGTCTATTTTATCTGTGGGTGACGCCAGCAATGCCTGTCAACGATCTTTGTTTGGCTATACTAGTGCACCTAAACCGCAAATAGTAAAAGTGATTAAAATAAAGCTTTTCATGTATATTTCTGTTCGATAAGTGCACGGAATGTGATAAAAGTGATGACTTGTGTGGTTCCATGGTGTAAAAACCGCCAGGGTTACCTGAATGAACAAAATAAAGACATTACGTTTCACCGGTAATTTAGTTTTGACTTGAATTTTAAAATTTCGAACCTTATTAAGGTAAAAGTAACTGAAAATCTTATTCAATATTTGTTGCCGGATACATGTGTGTAGCTTTGTGAATTAACCATTCGTATTTGCATTCGTAATGTAATTATAAATAGTGGGATTCAAATATTTGTATTGCATAGTGTTGTACTTAAGCGATCGATCGTGATATCGATAAATCTATTGATAGCCAACTCAGAAAATGAATCGATGTTTTTAATTTCCAACAGGTTTCCACAGGACACTGAACAAAGGCTAATATGGGTCAAAAATATCAAAAAGGCAGACGACTGGTGCCCTAAAAAGTATTCAAAAATATGCTCCGCACATTTTTAAGCTGTTGTTTCAGGCAAGGGCGTACCCATAAGTGATTACATTCTGACGTAGTACCCACCATATTTGGTAATCATCCAATGTCATGTCAACCAGAAAGTAAAGTTAGTTTAATAATGACACTCATGTGATACTTGTGTAGACTGATTAATTATAAAGAAGCCATCATACGAAAATTGTTAGGTATGCTTTAAGGGATGATAAGTTCCGTAAAACATGTTATAATGAGGGTTTTCTGAAATGCCGTTCATCAGGGCGGCAGCACTGAGGCGTCAGGTCCAGAAACTTGTCTAAATTCTCAGAGCGCCTATAGTTTCGTGTTTAAATGATTTGTACAAGTTAATAAAATTATGTAAAAAAATAAAATGACCTTCTTCTAGTTAGTTGTTCTTTGAGGCTAGGTAATTGTGTTTCTTAGCGGGACCTTACCGCTAAGTGGCGCCAACTAGTGGCATACGTTTTAGACAGAACACTTCTTATGACATTTGACATTTTAATTAAAGAAAATATTTCATTAATTTTGTGATTTTATTTTTATCCTAAAGTGTAGATTTAGAAATCATGACATATTAAGGATCGCAGAAGATCGTGATTCTGGGTAGGAAATAAGGTTTATTCGCACTGTTCATCGCTACCTAATTTGGTAAAAATATTATTATTGCCGATAAAAGCATACGATGAATACTGGACAACACTAATAGTAATGACATTTTATCTAGTCAGGTTGGTAGCATTGTTCAAGAAAAATTAAGAAAATGGAGTCGGTGATATAATTCACGACCGAGTAGAACTACCTTGTTTGTCTCTTTTTCCTTATGGAATAAATACTGAGATGGTAAAGGATGACAATAGTTTGTTCAGGTATGTCTTAATACACGGAATCTTCCCTATATTTTATCTGTGTTTTAGTGGATATCAGCGGGGTCAATTTTTTTAATAACAGGATGTTTTCATTTTTTTTTATTATTTAAACTATAAACTTTCACAACGCGACCATGCATAAACCTAGCACAAACTTCGAAAATCGTAACTTTCGATCATCTGTCTCTGTCCCGCCGATGATGCCTTCGTTTGAATGAGGGTTTTTGATACTTTTTCTGCCGCTATGGGGAGGTGAGATGGCAGCACTGAGCCGACCGTTTAACGAACTGTCAAAATAAATACGCGCATTTAATTTTCAACATATTTATAGGTTTATTTATTCTGAAAACCATTAGTTTAGGCATATTGTTACCTAAAATAAATAAATAAAATAGTTCCAAGTCAATTCTCATGAAATTAACAAAGTTAAAGTAATTATTTTTAATACCAGTGACTTTGCGCGCCTGTTTTATAGCTCCGTCTTCAGTTCGATGACCGTATAATAGTCGTAATCCATTACAAAATCAATTCTCTACCAAATAAAATAGAATTTCAATATTTTAGGCCCAGGTGCCTATGAATAGTATGAATCTGACAGTTGTCGAGACCAGGGTCGCGTTTTATAAAGTTACAATTTACAATTTCGCTGTTTGCCTCCCTTTCTTTCCAATACGTGCGTGCGTTAGAGAGGCAAACAGCGAAATTGTAAATTGTAACTTTATAAAACGCGACCCAGGTGCGTACGAAGCGCCGCCTGGTGGCAGAAAAATTATCGAAAACCCTCATTACAGAGACCAACGCTCGACAAACGAACTTCGCGGTAGGCCTTTAGGATTTTTCTCTGTCACTCCAATGAAGGCATCATTAGAGTGAGAGCGACAAATCATCGAAATTTGAGGATTTTGAAGTTCGTGGTAGGGTCGCAGCACTACCATCAGTCCCTTTTGAAAGCTTCAACCATATAAATACACTCGGCGTCAAAAAAATCGCACATCTCGGAAATTTTGTTTTGAACGAATATAGCTCATATATTATTTGTTGCACCCTAACAATATTACTATCATTTGAAAGCGCGATTAATGACCTTTAAAATGGAGTATTGTTTGTTATCGTAAAAATAATGATCTCCGGAAAATTTGCGTTTGAAATCAAAAGTTCCGTAGCACGCTTTTAACAGGTCACTAATTGCGGCCCACAGACTACTAAGAAGATACTACGTATCAGACGACCATCTCACGTACTAGTGGTTTAGACATTAACAATCTGTGGTCCGGCCTTGATGGCCATATCGATAGTGACGTTTGTTTTTTTTTTAATTTCTTTACTTGTAAGAGGCGGGAGAATTTGAATTCAAATGTTACAAAAGCCCGGGAATATTCGTATTCAATATCACCCCAAGGTAATGGAAATGCAAATTGTAATAGGAATAGTTATCCCAGTTAATCCAGTAACGTTTCTAGATAAACTGGAATAACCTAAAAATTAAAACAACCAAATATTTATAAAGAGATCTATTTTTCAATCGTTTTTTAAATTTATTACACATAGGCCTGCGCATGCATGCGAGGCAAATTTCTTATATTCAATCTAGAAATATTTTATTGATTATAATGCACCAATTGAAAATGCATAGGTTCACGGACACGGAAATGAATGACTACCTAACCACATCCCGTTGTATTTCGCAATTAATAAAGTCAAATGAATATTTGGACACAATTTTATCATTAATTTGCTTTTTTATATTATTTTCATGTTGTTCCAAATATTCATTTGACTCTGACAATGTTTCCACATGCCCTCACAGCATGTGCCGAGGTATAGTTAATTTTTTTTTGTTAAAACATTGTATTCCCTTTGCGAAATCCATTAATGGAGACTTGACTCCTCTGAGGTTAAGTCTTTTTCGCATTCTTTACAATTCATTTTTTTGTACTTTTCTTGTGACCCACCCCGCGGTGTATGCTCGTGAGTGTACATGCGAGATGGTGCGAGGTTCCGGTGACCGCAGTCCGCAGTTTTTTGCCTTTAGTATGCTTATTGTTCGTTCTGGCGCCGTCGACGCTGTCGAACAGGTCATCGAGGAAAGTCACCAGCTCCGCCGTGTTGGCCAACGTGTCGCTCACCGGCGTGCTGTCCGCATAGTGCGCTGGGAAATATTACGAATATTATTAGTAAAGTATTCCACCCTCTTCGCTTATACAACACATTTTCTACTGTTAAGAGTCTTTCGTAAATTTGACACTCTAGCTTCCCTTACTTATAGATAAACGAATGTACTTAAATGTCAATTGCTAATAGTTAAAAACTGGCACGGTGTAGAATTATTATTAGACATATTGTCTTTTTAGATACATTGTACAGCGCGATATATTCATATTACTTACTAATCCATCACTCAATGAATCTTTTTTCTTTTGTTTATTTACGTTACTTTGTTATATTATTATACTTTCATCAGTGTTCATTCAAAATCTAAGAAAATATGATACTTTCTAGAGAAAGTACGCCTGAGTAAAAGATTGTCTGGCACAACGAAACTGGTACATAAAACACTGTGCTTTCAAAATAACCATACGTCGGACTCCAGCGGGCATTTTCGGGGCACTGTATGGTTTGCAAATCAATTAATTCACTTCAGAGTATTTATACTTAGTATTTGGTAGGTATGTAGTATTACCTTGGTGGTTAATATTTACCGACTATTTATAATGTAAAATTCCAAATATCATAGCAACTAACTGCGTTATTTATAAACGTTTATTTGGAAAAAATATTAATAATTATATTCTCATAATACACCTACAAATACACCATGAATGTAAATTAAAATTATAACAAGAGTCTGTTACGGGATATTTACCATGTGTATTTATAATTTGTGTGTGTAGTTATAATGTAAATAACCATGTTAGCTTAAAATCGTATATGTAACGTAAATTAAATCAAAGATAACCCAGACTATTCAACATTATTTTTATTTTAAATTTAAAGTATATAAAAAATACCTTACTAATACACAGCCTTAGAGCCGTGTTCATATAATTTGAAATGCCCAGTTCTTTGTATTTTGTTCCTTTCTCACAGCTGCAATTGTCTTGAGTGACGGGTAAAGCCAAACGAAATTGTTCGGCATTTTGGCTTATGCGTTGTCCAATTACATTGATAAATAACGCATTTCGTTGCTATGATATTTGGAATTTTACATTATAAATAGTCGGTAACAAATACTCGAAAGTGAATTGATTGATTTACAAACCTTACACATGCCCCGAAAATGCCCGCTGGAGTTCGACGTATGAAAATAACTCTTTGTTGCCAGGACGTTTTTGTGTAGGAAGCTATGAATCTTAGACCTTCGAACAATACTGTAGAAATTAAACATGTTAAAAAAAACATACAAAATGACGTTGTGTAGGATAAAGCGGCAGCCATGCTTTTGCTAAATACGCCCACAGTTTTTGACCTGAAACAACAGCACTGATTAATCTTCATTAAATAAAATTATATTTGAGGATCCTCGTTATTTGCACGTTTTTTGTCTGGTCATAAAGAGGGAACTACATTACTATGATTCTTAAATCAAAATCGGTCCTAGTATCAAGCGACGCAACTTGAATGGAAAAGACAATATGAAATTAATTCAATAATAAATGTTGTCAATGTAACAAAACCCCTTAATTTGTACTTGCACATACTCAAATCTTATAATGCATATCTTTTCTAATTAACGTTAAGAATTAACTATACTTTATCACGATGTTTGTCAATCATTCTCTAAATGCCTAGGATCTTGTCATGTTATTGCTGGCCAATCTTTTAACTTACACTATATAGGTAATTAGCTTAAAATGTGTAAGATTTTATATAAATCTATATTTCTTTCTTTGTCAGCCTCCGTAGCCTAGTTGGTAGTGACCCTGCCTACAAAGCTGGAGGTTCCGGGTTCGAATCCCGGCGAGGGCATTATTTGTGTATTTATTTATCACAAATATTTGTTCCTTGGTCATGGCTGTGTATGTATTTAAGTATCTATGTATATTATATATATCGTCGCCTGGTACCCACATCACAAGCCTTAATTGAGCTTACCGTGGGACTAGGTCGATTTGTGTAAGATGTCCCAAGATATTTATTTATTTATTTCTACCTAGTTACATGTAGGTATATAAAACATAAAATATTTACCTTCATCTTTTTAATTTAGCCCGGGAGTATGTGGTCATCGTTGAGCTTGGGCAGCAGGTGGCCGCAGTCGGTGCGGTACACATCCACCAAGTCCTGCCACTTGCATGTTTTGCCATTCATTACTATATTTTTAGCCAAAATTAAATTTGGCCTTTATTAAATGTGGCGGGTCGTACACCACACTGAGGCACTGGTTGTTCAGATGTATTGCGTCATCTGGAAATAAAAATAAAAATGTAATTTGGAAAGTATACAAATTCAAATTACTCGCCCTAATAAACAAATAAATGAGTATCTTCAAACCTACTACGACAACAAAAACCAATGATACGAAGTTGTACTTTAAAAACGACAATACACGAAAATACATGGCAATTTTTATATTATCGAATTTAAACAATTGTTTTCTTGCTTGCATCACAAGCCTTAATTGAGCTTGCCGTGGGACTAGGTTGATTTGTGTAAGATGTCCCACGATATTTATTTGTTATTATTTCATGTCCATAAATAATTATGATCGTTTGTCAGAATTGAATTTCGAACTATTAAATTATTAATAATAAAATAATAGAAAAACATAAAGCTTCTTTAATATTATAGACCTTACCCGTCTCGTCGCCGGCTATAATTTTCGATCTTCTAGTGTCCTCTTGAAGGCTTTTAAAAGCATTTTGGAATGAGATTCCCTGATCGCTTATCAAAGCGATAGGCTGGAGCCTCGTGTCACAAACAGCTGCTACTATTTGTTTAATTATTTGCTTCATCTGCGGCCCCTCGGCGGTGCCTTCGGAGAAGTAAAACGCTGTCGGTTGTTGCCACTTGTGTACTGCGCCTTTTATAATAAAAGCCAAAGCGTGATCGGCTAATTGGTTGGTCTTCTCAGTCAGCTCCACGAAACCATTGATCTTATCATGTTTCCTGGAGTAATGTAGTCACAGTGTCCGACTTCATTTCATCGAATACGATGGAACACAATCTTATTGATTCATTTGATCCATTTGCTGACCTGAAAATAAATTGTAATTTTATTGATATTGCAAATTTATTCCAATTGTTTAATTTTAATTTCTACTTAAAGTTTGACTGACCGATTCTATCAAGGCTCCTGGCAATGTTTATGAAATAATATGATATTAAATATTTTATTAAAATAATGAGTACAGTCAAGGGCATTAATATATATACACTTCTCCATAATGATCCCTTACAAATGTGTCTATATATTAATGCACTCGACTGTACCTAGTACCTACTTGATTATTATTTCTGTATGATTTACAGACGTCAGATTACGTGTTTACTTATTTCTAGACCCTGCCTACGAAGCTGGAGGTTCTGAGTTCGAATCCCGGTGAGGGCATAAAAAAATTAGAAATCGATTTCCTCTTTAAATATTAAGATAATAAAAAGTTTTAATAACTACAATATTTGATATAAGTCTGCAGCGAATCAGTCAAGCGCGGGAAACGGTGACCAGCACGCTCTCTCTCACTTTATTTCTAGGGCCCTCCCTATCTCACTCAGGTGAAACAACAACATCCAGTACGGCTTCCGTAGCTCGGTCGGTAGTAGTAGTGACTACTTAGCTGGAGGTTCCAGGTTCGAGTCCAGGCGAAGGCATTTATTTGTGTTTATCACAAATATTTGTGACTTGGTCTTGGTTTTATAATATGTATTTGAGTATTTGTACGATCTTATTATGAGACTAGGTATTTATCAGGTGTAGATTTCGTACTGAGTATCTATGTTAGTATTTACTTTCAAACATATTACATATCATACCATAGGTCCACCGTAAGCGCCCCAGATAATAAGATAGAAGTCATTAATCATAGTATTATCGTTACCTGTGTTTATTGGAATTGCCAAGAGGGATGGCACAGGACCGGTCATTGTGGCAATCTTTGGGGAAGGCCTATGTTCCGCAGTGGACGTCTTTCGGCTGATATGATGATGATGGTACCGCTACGACAGTGGTGCAGTGGTCAGCGGGAAGGACAGAAGAGCCATCTACTGGAAAAAATAAAACATATTGTTTACAAATCGATATTAGTCAGAATCCGTAGCCCCTCTGCTGCGACCCGTTTCTCAAAAGCTTGTAACTTGTAATACAAGTGGAAGTCACTTTTTAACACTATTAATTAGATAAGGACTTCCGCTTGTATTACAAGTTACAAGCTTTTGAGAAATAGGCCCCTGGTAGTGAGCCTGCCCTGCCTACGATACTGGACGATTTGTGGGCTTATCACAAATATTTGTTATGATCATGGAACGTCTTCTACATAAGTATTTATTGGTATCAATCTATTGTACATGTCGTCGCCTAGTATCCGAACAACACAAGCATTTGTACAGCTTACCGTGTAACAGTGAAACATGAAAATATCGTTTTTTTTTGTGTGTTTACTGTATCTATGAAATAAATTATTTCATGAATGCAAATCACTAGGTATTCAAAAGTTTATAGAGAACTGTGAGCCCAGCTTTTAAAATATTATTTTAAAGTTACTATGGTGCATAAGGTCTCTTGTGTCGGAATTCAGGAAGGCTTCCAATTTCTAATGGCGAATTTATGTCAAAAGAACCAAATGGACCAAATCGGAAAATGAATGAACGAAGTTATGAACCAACTCTAGCCTGATCATTCAGACCACGAACCCTGTAAAGTGTTGTTGTAACGTCGGAATGATGGGGATGGAACGTAGTAACATTAATTAATTTAACTGATATACTTAAATATAATCACTTGGGGTAAACTTTAGCAGTAATTAACATTGGCTTAAAGTAGTGAGAATTTTTATATTTCAAAACGTATAAATATAGGCAAAAGCTATTGGTTTATTGGATTTGTAATCATAAAGTAGAGTATATTACACATTATATAAAAATAAATTAACACAGCATATGAAGTTCCCACCTCTGATTTATGTACCTAACTGTCTTCTAACCCTGCACGTCATGCTTTGGACAACATTTAAGTACATTTTCGGAAGTGTCTTTTTATAACTAGTTTTAATTATTTTGGTAAATTACATTTGGATCAAACAAAAGTCATCCTTTACAATATCAATTCACATAGTAGGCAATTAAAATCTCCTACGAATCGAGTTTTACGGACGTTTTAATATAGGCATGTTTCGGTAAATCTGTATGAAATGTCGGTTTTCACTCATTTTAGGTGTGGCCGTGGAAAAGCTACTAAATGTTGCCAGCCCGCCACATGTTATTAAGTTTCAGGAAACAACAATTCTTATTAATTTCTAAATACCTTTGAATGTATGTAGTGATGTGAGAACTCGATTCAAGAATGGATTAATATTTCAAATGAAATTCCGGGAATAATGAACGAGAGTATTTTTGAAAGTTGTCCAAAGTATTATGCACGTTCATGAGAAAGCTAGGTACTTAAAGAAGAAAACCGGGCATTTGTTATTATTAAAGGCTGTGCAGCTTATGTCCATATCCTCTAGTTTGTGATTATAAAATCGATAATCCAAAGCTTTTTGCTATTATTTTTATTTTATTAAAAATGTAAATTCTCATTACTTTAAGCCAACCCGTTAGTAGGTACGCGATACATTTCAGTCTGATGTGATTGGGTTAGGTACACTTACCCACTGCGTAGTTGCGTACGATTACACCACATGACTAACTATCGCGGTACCGAAGAAAATGTTAGTTAGAATAGATCATTTAATAACTAAATAGTTTTTTTTTGTGTAACAGAGAAGTAATGTCTCTTAGATATAGTTTATCTTTGACAAAAAAAGGAATTAATTTTTATTTTTTCCTGTTTCGATTCCTGAATGATACAAGCGGTTTAATACAAATGAATAAAAAAATGAGCCATATTTTCAGATTATTATTATTATATTTATTATAAAGCACGCTGTATGTTAAGTAACAAATTCAGCAACCCAAGCGGGCGCGGTCAGCGCCGCCGTCTCGCGATTGAAAGAATTTTAATGGTGGCGTATTTTGATTGGGCAATTTGTAGTGTTTTAGAAATCATTAATATGTACACATATCCATGCCAATAAGGGATAACACTGTAAGTGCTATTACAGAGGTCGCCCGCAGACCACGAAGCCATAGCAATTACTCAAAAGATAAGACAATCAAGGAACTAGAAGACTTTGTGATTATCGAATAACACAAATGATTGTATGAGAGGTATGATTTCTATAGAACTAAGCATATCGCCGTAACATAAACAATTTTATGTTAAATATGGAAAAATTTCCTTCGGTGAAGGAAAACATCGTGAGGAAACCTGCATACATCCGCGAAGAAATTCAAAGGTGTATGTGAAGTTCCCAACCCGCTTAGGGCCAGCGTGGGGACTATATAGCCCAGTCCCTCTCATATATGAGAGGAGGCCTGTGCCCAGCAGTGGGACATTATATAGGCTAAAATATTATATTATATGGAAAAGGTTGATTTATTAGAATCTTAAAGGACCCCCGGGCCTAAAGTATGGAAAATGTGGTTTCAGTCAAATTTTCTGAAATTTTGATATGTTATAGATTTCAGTGCCCTGAACAAAAACCTCTATGGGTGCTACCACGGTTTCCAGGTCCCTTTCCATGTTCTGCTCGATTTTGTACCAGATAACAAAGTAGTACTTAGTTCTACTTCGGGTCTATTTATTTAAGCAATTGACATTAGTTTGAACCTTTTTTGTGATAATGCTGGTTAGTTAACGATATAAAACGTCTACATACATACAATGCCGGCTGAGTTCAGCAATCGGCCACAATTAATACACACACGGGACTCGTTGTTGAACTCAGCCGGCATGTTGTTCAATAGATTATCTGAACGAAATAGCAGATAGAATTTTTTCTTCGTTGTTTTTTGGTAGGTATCCGCCGCAGTGCACGAAAAACAACAGCATTATTACATACGAAGCAATGTCCTCTATTTAAAAGTAGCGCCATATTTTCTAATGTTTGAATGAGTTCATATTTTACAATGTTAAAGGTCTTCGCACACTCTAACAACTCCACGCCAACGCGGCAGCAACTCTACTCACACTCACGATGAGTAGTCAACTAGTTGATCCACCCAATGGTCACTAGTGGACAATGCGGTGTCAACGAGTGGGCAATGAAAATGGTTGCTCGATACACGTCAGTCGCAACCGCATAGTCGTTACGTGGACAACGTGTGGTCGTTGCGTGACAAACAAGTCGGGGTTGACCTTTAGTGTACGATGCGTAGGCCACTCGTCGTACACTATTTTAATATATTTTTTTTGAAATTAAACCTTGAACATATGACACAGGGTTTTAATTTAAATGATAAGACTTGAGTCGAGTGGGTGTGGAGTTGATATAGTGTGCGAAGACCTTAAGTAGGTATAGGTATTATAGAATCACACATTTAGCTATAAACGATAAGTCAATCACGTGCGTATGAAGTTGACATTGTAGACGTTTTATGTCTTTTCATCACACCTGTTCGGTAAGTGCGCCAATACGCTGCGGTGATGCGCGCCGTAGGTGCGTCATTGTCATTACGTCCTAGTAGGCCGTCAAGGATTTTCATACAACATTACGTCGCACTAGCGCGGTCCGGCGCACACCGCGCGCCGCGCCGAGATTTCTTTTATGAAAATGATGAAATTAAGTCATCCCTGATTTAGACCATTTTAGAGTAGTTTTGTGAAAATATATTGTTTTATTTACTTTTTTCCATCACAGGTGTGATGAAAAACATTGTGTGTACAGTCAAGGGCATTAATATATATACACTTCTCCATACTGATCCACTCGTTCGCAAATTCTTACTTACCGCCCTAAATACACAATGTACTATTAACTAACCAGCATTATCACGAAAAAGTTTCAAACTAATGTCAATTGTTTAAATAAATAGACCCGAAGTAGAACTAAGTACTTTGTTATCTGGTACAAAATCGAGCAGAACATGGAAAGGGACCTGGAAACCGCGGTAGCACCCATAGAGTTTTTTGTTCAGGGCACTGAAATCTATAACATATCAAAATTTCAGAAGATTTGACTGAAACCACATTTTCCATACTTTAGGCCCGGGGTCCTTTAACTATCCGTCTGGAATGCATCATTGGCGGCAGTCGATAGTGTTTGCGCCGAGTCTATATTAATTCGCATAATTTAATACGCATACTTCAAATCGACATAACGTTGTTAAGCATACTATTTAAGTAGCATAAGCATAATTCCGCATAAACGATTACGCATAATGTATTTACGTATAACGTAAACTATCATAATGATGGTTTGGAATAATTAGGATGAGCATAATACTAATTGGTATACTTAATGAAAGGTATAAAATATAATAGATAAAATAATAATGACCGATCATAGATTGTGTAGCGAAACCGACACAATATACCTAATATTTGCCAAGTTACTGTCTATTAGTACGTATTAATAAATAATATTTACACATGTAGGTACAGTCGCCGTCAGATATATCGGAACGGCAAGGGTGCTCACAAACATCAGATCTGAGCAGTAGGGTGGATCGCGGTTGTATGAGTTTTTTTTTATTTATTTCAAACGTAATGGGCTAGTGAAAAGTAGATGCTCTGCTTATTACTTTAAAAGGAAATTAACTTATTTTTTTAAATTTCTTAGTTTTAATACTGCCCCAAGCCTGTCAAACATCAACCATATTGTTATCTGTGGGGCAAATTTTGGCAAAGATAACTATAATTTTGGTGTATCGTTGTAGTCTGCGTCTGATAATAGTTATAAAGACTAGGCTAGAATCGCGGAAAATAATGCCGGTATTTAACACAAAGAGAGATTACAAACTAATGTAAGCGTGCGAAATTTTGCCAATTTTCCAAGGTATTTTCTAAGATAAAAAGTCATGTTAATTGCAAGAAATGTGTACTACTAGATTATTTTTATCTTTTTAATAATAAATAGATGATTTGAATATTTTTATTTTCTTTTAATGGCCTTAAACACCGACTTAGATCTGTCTATAATTTTCATATTTTCTGTGGTGTTGGGGCAGTACAAGATGTACGAATATTAAGAATTGACCATAATGTTTTTCATTTACTTTATTATGGAGCATCGATTTAGAAGTTTAGAACTAGCCCATTTCGAAAATCGAAAAAAAAATTATTCGATCCACCCTACTGACCAGGCTTCTATTGTCATCACATTAGAGTGCATGTTCAAATATTTTTGAGGACTGTGGCCGCTCCGATATGTACGTGATGGGGACAACACTACCAATATATAATCCGAGTTTTTGGACTACGCATGAGTTAGTGAAAGGAACTTGCCTAGAACAGAAAACAATGCCGAATCTTGGGGCCATCGGTTTGAAATTTTAATAGGAAAGCATCAGCAAGGATTTTTATTCATGGAATGAAGTATACATATCAATGGAAATTCAAAAACTGCTTAATGGATGCCAGCGCCAAAAAATCGCAAACACATAGATAGAACGGCTCGTATTGATAATATTTTGCAGGAAAAATACATGTATACTTATATTTTTATAGTAAATAATGTAAATATTGATTATTTAAATCATTACACATATATTTACCCTAGCAATTTATAATGTAAAATACGACTTGTGCATTTTATACGGGATACAGTTATCGTAGAAATCATGGTATAGGGAAATAGGTTTCCTAGATCCTACTTTAAGTATCATTAAAATATACGCCCATATTAAATACGCAATCTGTACGTGCACCTCCTCATGCGCCTACCAAGATGTGATTCTGATTTCTTTACTAATAAATGTTGATTATTAAATACCTAATGTTTTATTTAATTAATTGTGTCTGGCGTGTTCATTAGGAGATATCGACGAAAGCTAGGCTTCAACTTCGCTTCGTCCTCCTGCTTATTAATCTTTTGAACTTAACCTTACTGTCTTGGTTTTACCCTGATCTGCCTCATTCGCTTGATTTCTAAGATTATGCTAATCCATATTAGGACGAATAAAGTTATATTTAATAATGTTATGCATATTTCAATTATGCGTAATCAGTAATATGCGTATTGAGCATTATGGTATTTTATTATTTTGCCTATTCAATATTATGCTTAATTATTTATGCCAAATCCGTTATGCGAATTCATATTAGGATTATTAATATTAGGCATATTAAAGGGGACCCGTTTGCGCCAGGCTGTGACCCATTATATTAAAAAAAAAAACGGTCAAGTGCGAGTCAGACTCGCGCACGATGGTTTCCGTAGCAACAAATATTTCAACCAGCGTCTCCAATATAAGCACATACTCAAAATAACACTTAAGTTGATATCTCGAAAACGATTCGCTGAAATTGAAATGTGTTTTAGAAAATTTTATTGATAGCCCGCACGCTTATTTACATCGAAAAACATTTCTTTCCCCCCAATTACATGTAAGGAGGGCCCCAACCCCAATTTTTGTCAATATACTCTTAGTATCATACATCATAATTATGTAGGGGTCCATACAACACATATCCTTATTCAATCCGAGTAAATCGGCTATAATAACGGACAGATAGACGGACATGACGAATCTATTAAGGGTTCCGTTTTTGACAGTGGTGGTGGCACTGGTGGCCCAGAGTAATGTGTGCGCTCGCTTGAAGCTTGGCCGAGAGTGGGTTACCGGTTAGGCTTCATGACATGTAGATCAGTGGCGGCTACTGACTTCGGGAACCGGTGGTGCACTTAGTATGGAAAATAATGTAATTTAAAAATGCAATTGGCTCATTCGTTTTCACACGCGCATTTTATTTTCTATTTATAATTTTATTTACTTTATCTACAGTTTAAATTGTATAATTATGCAATTAAACAAATAATACAGCGAGCCGCGCCGGTGGCAGCCGCTTCGACCGCTTTGTATCGATTCGGTTAATTCCGGAAATCATCGGCAACTCGGCACAGCCCAGTCGGGACGGGACGGCGCTCGAAATTCGCAAATTTCTTCAATACAGTTTGCAGTTTGTACAGTGGCGTTCAGAATTGAATGGACGATTTATGAATGAATTCATTCATAAACTGTCCACCATCATCATCAGCCTATATTAGTCCACTGCTGGACGACCTGGACGTAGGCCTCTCCTATTAACTTTGCGTATAGACGCATTAGGAGGTAAATGCTCATAATCGCCACGCTGGGCAAGCGGATTTGCGATCGCAGTAATGTGTCCACTATGATGACGCTGCTGCCCATCATCAATCTTGTAGAATGGTCAGTGACACTTCAATCCCTTAGTCGACTCTTACGACACCCGCAGGAGGAGTTGGGGTAGTGACAAATGTATTCTTACTGCCGTCACCACACGGCTTAAAAACTTTAACTTACTTAAAAGTCTTAAAACTGCCCATGCAAGCATGCATTTTGAACCCGACTGTACGTAGCATCTTCTGTCTCATCCGCCAGAGGTGATTCCAGCCGCGATTCCTATACAATTAGAACTTGATACGAGTGCGCTCCGCCGAGCGCACGGATGACTTTTAGTACGAGCGAAACAAATAGTTTTAAGGACTTCGCCATAGTGAATGATTACATAATTATTTTTTAAATATGAAAATAAAAATATAGGAATGTCGTGGAGTATTTAATAGTACATTGTGCATCAAGGGAGGTAAGTACGGAATTACTAACGAGAGTGTTAGAAGCCCGACGCCGTCAGGCGGAGGGCTTTTATGACTCGAGTTAGTATTCCGCTTACCTACCGTGTTGCATACAATGTTTTTCATCACACTTGCCGATAAAAAATAAGTTTTAAGACATAATATTATTAAATGCCGTACTGACAATTCTATTACTCCCTAGGGAATATCACTTTTCTATTACTCCCGCTACGCGCGCAAGCAATGGCGCGCTTAGACAGCAAGTGTGATGAAAAAATGTTTATTAATGATATTGATGACGATCCTGTTAAATTATAATATAATTTCTATCTCATACCCACAGAACCGACCTTATGCCTCTCAGGTCGAGATATGGTTGTACACTTTGTACAGTGCACGAGCACACTTTAAGGCTGGGTCACACCAGGCCCCTATACCTACCACAAAACTTTACAAGCGTACAATTCTACAAAATTGTATAAATTCCCATACAAAAAGTTGACAAAAGTTAAAGTTTTGTGGTATAGGCCACAGATGCGTGTACGAGCACGTGCACGTGCGCGTTGCGTGGCGTGCACGGCACTCATGTCACACCGTGAGCTGCGCACGCAGAGCTGTGCACGCAGAGCTGCAGAGCTGTGCACGCAACGGTGGCGCACGCTGCAGCACCGCTGTGTGATTAGCGGCGGGTGGAGGCGTTGGGAGGCAGGCGGTGGTGGGTGACGACGGGTTGCGGTGGGGGGAGACGGGTGGTGACCGGGGTGGCGGCGGGTGGAGGTGGGTGGCGAAGGGTGGTGGTGGACGGCGGTGGGCTAATGCCGAGGGTGGCAGGCGGCGGCAGGGGGAGGTGGGTGGCGACGGGTTGCAGTGGGGGGAGGCGGGTGGTGACCGAGGGTGGCGCGCGGCGGCGAGGGGAAGGTGGGTGGCGACGGGCGGTGGCCGGGGGTGTAGGGTGCCCCCCCCACGGCAACCCGTCGCCACCCACCACCTACCACCCAACGCCTCCACCCGCCACCACCCCCGGTCGGCACCCGCCTCCCCCCACTGCATCCCGTCGCCACCATCACCACCCGTCGTCGCCCACCTCCATCCGCCACCCCCGGCCACCACCCGTCACCACTCACCGCACCCACCGCCGCCCGCCACCCTCGGCCTTAGCCCGCCGCCGTCCACCACCACCCGTCGCCACCCACCACCACTCGTCGCCACCCATCACCACCCACCGCCGCCCGACGCCTGCACCCGCAGCCTCCCCCCACCGAAACCCGTCGCCACCCACAACCACCCGTCGCCATTCACCACCACTCGTCGCCACCCACCACCACCCATCGCCGCCCGCCATCCGCCTTCTCCCACCACAACCCGTCGCCACCCACCACCATCCGCCGCCGCCCGCCACCCCCAGCCTCCGATCGCCGCCACCCGTCGCCACCCACCACCACCCGTCGCCCCCTGGCCTCCGCCCCCCGCCGCCGCCCGCCGCTACCCGTCGCCCGTCGTCGTATTTGGCAATCGATTACAAAAACAAGAGAGCCGCACAGCACCAGCGCAGCACCAAGCAATGCATGACCCAACATGTTCGGTTCGCCGTCTCATAGGGAACGCCGGTAAATACTACGTCATCACTGCGCTCATCGCAGCGACGTTGCCGCTCCGCTGCGTGAGCGCGTGCACGCAGCACGCAACCGGTTTTGTCTCGACGGAGCTGCGTTACGGTGCGCAAGCGGTGTGCCATCTAATATGACGTTTACATAAGCTACAACGCGCACGTGCACGTGCACGTACACGTATCCGGTGTGACCCAGCCTTTAGGTACAGCCGCCACTGATGTAGTGTAGATATATCACATAATTTAATTTATGATTATGATTTCGTTTTGGAACTATTATTTAAAAAAATAACATTATGCGTACAAGTTGTAAGTACTTCTTATTTATTTAACGTCTCCGGATAGCGCGACGGTTACACACTAGGGCTCACGGTACACGTGTAAACCGCCAAACCGGATACCTGTGTTCTTAAGCCCGACGGTACTAAGAACCCGAATTACACGAACCCGCCGGGTACCCGTGTCGAAACCGCGTGCTACCCGGGTACCCGGGTACTTAAGACCGAACCGAACTTGTTCGAAATAGTTTGAGCAAATGCAAATAAGATCATTCGACACTACAAAACACTACCTGTTCAGGAAAGGTCAGCCGATATAAATATTTCAATATTTCATTTTTCGTGTAAGTACCTAAAACCTTGTAGTAGTTATAATAATCTTAAAAAAGGATTGAGATTCGTAATCCGTTAAAACAACACGATGAAAAATTAAAGTTATCCCTTCTACGAGCCGGTCACCCGTCATCCCTTTTTACCTGCCCCTGTGATAATCAAGTCAGTTCACTTACAAGCGTGTAAGAAATAAGTGCAAGTATGGACACATTCAATTCTAATACACTGTGTATACGTAATGTTTTTATGTATCTACAGATAAACACACATTGAAAATGTAACTATCTGTTAACAAATTCTTACATGGGTAAATAGAAATGCTCCTATACAATATACATAGTTCTTAATATTTTTGGTTCAGATTCAGAGTAGGTAATATTGACAACATAATTAAAAAAAAAGTGAAAAAAATATTTTCAAAATGTATTAATTTTTTAGTGAAATTCGATGGTTAATAAGACATTTTGTAAATAAAGTAATATTCATAAAATTAGCTCCTTATTAATAACTGGCAAAGTATTTTGTGTATATATTATATTAAAAACAAGCACATTACTAGTAAAGTACTTGGTGGTAACAACTGGGATTTATTTTTCCCAGTAGTTACCACTAAAGTGATTGGTGGTAACTACTGGGAATTCTTTTTCCCAGTAGTTACCACCAAGTACTCTGGTGGTAACAGGTGGGAAAAAAATTCCCAGTTGTTACCACTGGTGTCAAGTTGGTGGTAACAGGTGGGAATAACCCGGCTTGCTAAGTTAGCAGACGTTTACGAATAAAGGGGGTCAGTGTGTAATTGATTTAAATTTCATGTACATGAAATGAAGTACCGGACCACAATTTATTCTTCATCAGCAGTTGGAATTTACGCTTGTACGTAATATAAAGGCTGTCCCAAAAATAATGCAAAATTTAAAATAGATGAAAAAATACTTATTTCTTGTTTGATTCTTTTTATTTCTTGATTGTATCATAAAGTACAAATAATAGGGTTTAGTATGGTTAAGCATGCCGAGAAATTACTAGGGCTCACGGCAGGGATCGGATAACGGTTTTTGCTCCATACAAAAGAACGGTTCGAATTCCGTTCTTTTTCGTTCTTCGGTTTATATTTTTTTTGTTAATGGAGTAATTGAAAAATATGATCATAATAATTACATATAATGTTGAATACTACATAAAGAGCGTAAAACATTTTAAAACATTGAGCTATTTGGAGGTTTTTCTAAAAAACCGGTTCCGATCCCTGGCTCACGGTACACGTGTAAACCGCCAAACCGGATACCCGTGTTCTAAAGCCCGACGGTACTAAGAACCCGAATTACACGAACCCGCCGGGTACCCGTGTCCGTGTCCAATACACGGATACCGTTTACACGAAACCGCGTGCTACCCGGGTACCCGGGTACTTAAGACCGAACCGAACTTGTTCGAAATAGTTTGAGCAAATGCAAATAAGATCATTCGACACTACAAAACACTACCTGTTCAGGAAAGGTCAGCCGATATAACTTTTTATTAATGTTTTATAAATTTCGACTCTTATCTGTTACGCAATAAGGTCTATTTCATACAATAAACTCATAAACCCGTGTACGTGTAACACGAACACGGGTTTGAGAAACGTTGACACGAAACCCGGACACGACCGCGAGCCCTAGAAATTACGTGCGAGTCGGACTCGCGCGCGAAGGGTTCCGAACCATTATCAATTTATCGTTAAAAAATACGGTTAAATCAACCTACTTACCTCAAAAACTATAAAAGATAATTTAATCAAACCAAAAATCGTTGATAGAATTTATTAATGTGCATAACATTTTTTTTTTAAGTTTATACCGCGTAGTTTAAAAAATAGAGGGGGGGGACACATTTTCCGGACTTTGAGAGCAGATATCTCGAAAACGATTCGCTTAAATAAAAATGAGGTTTATAAACCTTTATATCATTTTCAAAGACCTTTGCATTAATACCCCGCACGCTTATATAGTTCTAAAAAAAAATCTATTAACTACCTCAGTTACATGTATGGAGGGCCCCCACCCCAAACATTTTTTTACAATATAGTATCATAATCCTGTAGCGGTTCATACAACACATATCCTTACCAAATTTCATCACTGTAGCATTTATAATTTCCGAGTAAATCGGCTGTGACAGACGGACATGACGAATCTATAAGGGTTCCGTTTTTGCCATTTTGGCTACGGAATCCTAACAAACTATGGGTATTGGATATTTCCATTGAGACGGACCAATCTAATAGTATTTTACACAATCGTGTTATAGATAATAGAGATCTTTTCATTCGAGTACCGTGTTAAGGCCACGAAGCGTGCTGAGTGTCTTAAATAAGGTACGAGATTGAAAAGCTTCATTCATTACAACACTATTGTGCATAATACTTTCTCTACGAGTCAATAAAAATAAGTAAACAAATATAAGTAATGATATGAACACAAGTTAATACGCCGTAAAGAAGTCCAGATCCTGGGGTGGCCCCTCGTTGATGTATTTATTGCTGGTACGTTATTGATCAAATTCAATTAACTTACAGTGTTGTATTAAATGAGTTCAGTTGAGTAGCAAACTCGATGAAAATGTATGATTATAATTTTGTATATGTAATCTTAATTCAAATACTACAGCCGACAAGTAGAAAAAAATATATGATTAAGTTTAACAATTATAAATCTCAATCAATAAAACTTTTTCGAAATGTCAAATTTTCAAGCCAACAAGATAATAGTGTTTTCATCCCTAGGGTGGAGAGAAAGTATTTTTTTAATCGCCATGTGGTCCAACAACAGACACAATTGTTTCCATTTTCATCTGGATGTGCCTCGTGACCAACTTGATTAGGTAAAATCTAGTTATCACTTATCAGTGGCAAGGTGGCCAATGGCCATTGCGGAAATGTTGGAGGTAGGATATGGTTGGTCTGTGTTAGATATACATTTACATATAGGTAATATTCATTTACTGTAGTATTTTATTTTCCTCACAGTCAAAATTAAAAGTGTTTACTTCGGGTGAAAGCATCAATTTCACACTCATAATTGAAATATGTTAGGTGTCATGAAGTCATGAGTCACTTTCAACGCTTGGGTAACGTAACAATTTACTATTAACTAACAGTAATCTGCTAGATGCCTTGATTAATGTTGTTATTACCTTTATCTGCTGGAGTAGGCTCAAGTGGCAGCCCTGCTAAAGTGGTGTTTGAAAGTTTGAACGGTCAGCTGAAAGAACAAAAAATGTATTTTTAATTATAAACATTTTAATTAAATATTAGGTTTGAAGCCCGGTGTTACCGATGCAGAAGCAGATCAATATGAATTGAAAATAAAATCAAACAAAGGAAAATTATATTTTAATGAATAAAATAGCGAACTAAACTTATATATTGCTACCGACAGCGTAGGCAACACCCGGTGAAAAGTGAAAACATCTATTAGTGTATTTCTCACAAAAATATTTTTTTTGTTCCATAGTCATGTTTATTTTCTATGTATATATTTTCGCTTACAGTACCCACAACACATACCTTTATTGAGCTTTATGAGAAAGTAGATATATTTAAAAACCAATGTCCCATAAGAATAAGAATACACATGGGATTAAAAATCAAAATGGTTTGTTTACTGATGTCTGATGGCATTAGCTACTATCGTACTTACTGGTTTAAATGTGACAGGTAGCATTGCGAGATTTAAATTAAAAATATTGTAATGATAGCAATAATTGTTCAATTAAGTATACTATACCGGAACAGGCAGAATCAGCTACATTTTGGGATGGTCCGCCAACAGCATGAGTTGATTGACTCATGGGAGACATGGCATGTGAATGGTCATAATGCTGTTTCCTAGCAAATGAGTGTTCTGTCCTTCCAACCTCGATGAATCCTAGTACAATAAAATTACATTAGCCATATGAATATATACAGGGTGTTTTTCCTCATATGCTATAACTTTAAGGGAAGCTTATTTAGGTCTAATATAATTAATTTCTAAGTTATTGAGTTATTAAAATAATAAGTTTAATGACTGAACAAGTGTATTGCAACCTTTATTACATTCTAATGTTACTTAATTTGACATGTGCCGTCAGTCACCTGAGATTAATTTTTATTTTATCCTTAAGGTTATCTCACATTTACCATTTCATTTATTATGTATGAAAATAAAAAAAAAATATCGAATTTTCCAAAAGCCAATATACTTCACAACTTCTATTAATGTCCCAAGTAACCAGACTAATTTAAGGCAAATCAAAACGAACACCCTATATTATTAGTTTATAATAATAGAAAAAATTAAAACAACAAAGATTAAAAGCTACATAAAGCTTTACCATTTACTCACTAAAATTAAATGCCATGCCCCAAAACGTAATAAATCAAAATATATAGCTGACATACATTATTGGTGTATATAACAGTGTTTTCAAAGTATCCACAAAACTCAAAAAGTAGTTTATTGAAATAAAACCATGGCTAAAACAAATTTCAGCCTATGATTTCAGTAGCCACAACACAAACGTTGTATCTACTTAACCTTAATAAACCCTTTCAAAACTGCTATAAATATATCTGTAAGCTGACAATAATTGATTGATTAACATAAATGACGAATGAAATGTTCACACCAATAAACAAATGTCGTCTACATAAATAAAATATCACGTGCACGAAATAAAGACACCCAAAAAAATATCAATCAATTATATGCACCAGGAGAAAAGTGAAAGAAAACCTAATATGGGCTACCTATGGGTTAGCTTATCCATTTTAAATTTCGCGTTCCTATGGTATCTGTAACAGAATTATAAGGACAAAAAACTGCGTGTTCTATTTCTTAAAATGTATGATAAAAAGGGAATTCACAGTAATAACAGTTCATACCTGTATCAGGATATGTTTAAGCTGGTGTTCCACTGGCTATCTGTGGGATGGCGAATAATATTGGACGCGCATTCAGCTTTCATCTTATATTCGAAGAGACGTAATTAACCTCAAAATGTTTATGGCAAATATAGAGTTTGCCTATTTAATTTTCATCCCATGTCAAGCCATCTAATATGGCAAATTGGGCTTCGGTGATTGACGATTGTTCTACGTCACAACATAAGTTTTTCAATAGCCGCCGGCATTTTGAGCATGGCGTCCTTTTGCTTACTTGAACCATCACAGCCTGGAGCACTTATAACGCATTTTGTTAATCAAAATTATTACGGAGAAATAAAGGTATGGAAATTAATCAACACACAAACACTTCACTACCTCGACGAAAAAACTGTACACAAATACTTATGGCGTCACGGCGTCAGTAACAGAAATAATTTGACACATGACAAATAAAAATTGGCGTTGGCGATTGGCGATGGGGATACCCAATAGCAACGCACTTAAACGTCACTATCATAGTAGCAAAGCCCACCTACGGCTAGGATTGGTTCTTAGAAGCTGAATGCCCGTGTTGCGGCCCCAAGGATGGGTATAAAAGAGGGGGTAATGGTCAGTTATGGGTCATTCACAGTGTTGCCAAAACGTGCTTTTTAGCACGGTTTTACGTGCTTTTTTGGGCTCAAGAGTGCTATTAACGTGCGCAGTGAAAAAACGTGCTAAAACCGTGCTTTATGAATGCAACAAAAACGCACTTTGTACGGTTGCAAAAATGATGGTTATGTTGGTACACAATACAATGGTACAATATTTTCTAACTTGACATTTGTAATGTTTCAAATAAAAAAGTAAATAAGTATACGAGTGTACCAACCATACGCTATCCACAACTTGTGTTACTTAATTCTTTGCCTGTGGTAGTATTTAAAAATTTTCAAGTTTTTCAACTGCAATGCAAGAAACACATACAATAACAAAGGATTTACAAGTGCGTTGCCGGGATTTCAGGAGTTTCAGGTGGGAAATATGTTTTTTTTCTTGTATGATATATTTAATGAAAAACGTACTTTTTTTTTTCAAAAACGTGCTTTTTCAGATACACGAACGTACTTTTATACGGGAGTGCTCTGGCAACACTGGTCATTCAGTATCCAGGCGTCACTGAGGACACACCTAAACAGCTACAGCAAGAAAAAACCTTCGGAAAATGGACACCACACCGGAAGAAGCAGCTCAAGTGATTGTACTTCTCCAATCTGGACTACGACAGGCAGAAGTTGCTCGGCATCTGAACATCAGTCGTTTTCGAGTGCGACGAGTGTTACAGCGTTTCGAGGAGACTGGCGGCTACATCAGGAGGCGTGGTTCCGGGAGACGACGCTGTACTTCCCGTCAAGACGACCGGTACATCGTGACGACCTCTTTGAGAAATCGTTTTTCCAACGCTGTTGAGCTCCAGCAACAGCTTCGAGCAGCTCGCAGAACGTCGGTGAGCGTCTCGACGATTAGAAGACGACTACGAGAGAGGAATTTGATGCCCCACCGAGCCGCTACGGGCCCCCAACTGACTGCACAGCACCGGACTGCCAGAAGAGGATTTCGCGCTTCACACGAGAATTGGACGTTCGCCCAATGGAGCAAGGTCCTCTTTTCTGACGAGACGAGGGTGTGCCTTTACACCAACGATAGGCGCAGAAGGGCATACAGAAGACCTGGGGAGCGGTACACAGAAGCCTGCACCGTAGAAACCGTCGGCTACGGAGGTGGATCCTGCATGTTCTGGGGCGGCATTTCTGTCGACGGGAAGACCGAACTTGTCTGCGTTTCCCGGACTGGTGGTGGCCGTGGCCAGGGATCCCTGAATGCTCAGCGTTACGTAGCGGAGATCCTGGATCAACGTGTGGTCCCTTATGCTGATGTTGTTGGACGTGGCTTCCAGTTCATGCACGACAACGCCCGCAGCCATACAGCGCAAATTGTCAAGGACTACCTGCATGCTGCTGGTATCACCGTTATGGAGTGGCCGGCAAGGAGTCCTGACTTGAATCCCATCCAACACCTTTGGGATCAGCTGAAAAGGCGGGTACGGTCGCGTGATCCTGCTCCTGTCACTCTCGATGAGCTTCATGATGCCGTCATCGAGGAGTGGAACAACATCCCTCAAGAGAGCATCGTCACACTCATCAGGTCCATGAGTGACCGCTTGGCAGATCTTCGGAGGGCCAGAGGAGGCAACACTAGGTTTTAAGTTTAGTTTTAAGCTTTATTTTTTGTTATTGTTATGCTTTAAAATTTTGTAATTTTTGTGTAAATAAACGATTTTCCTTTTTCCTGGCAAATTTTCTTTTTTTTCGTACTGAAGTTGATCGTAAATTTTAATTTTCTGATGGAGGGTTTTATTACCTTTAAAATGAGACCCCACAGTCATACCTTGTCATACACAATATAGGGTTTATGATCACTCGAAAGGAGAATTTAAAAAGGTGCGATTTTTTTGACGCCGAGTGTATAATAATGTGAATATCGAATAAAGAAAATTGTAAGGTGTAGTTGCTTATGTTTGCTAAGCAGTTTTTAGTATTACTTTATTCTTTATTTTATTACTAATAACTTGTGTACTGTTGAATGTTATCTTTGATAACATTAAAGCAACTGACTATTTACAGTTTGAGAAATTGACCCTAACAGAGAATTAGTTGGAGTGGGTTACTATACTAATTAGGCAGATATAAATAAATTAAGCCTCATAATTTGGAGTGTGCTGTATTATCATCATAATATGCCAACTTACAAACTACTAAAGTATTAGATACTAAATGAAATATTATGCTATATTACATTATCTAATTCATTTTGAATAGATTCAAACTGAAGAAACATTGAGTAAAGTTCTGGATGTGTAAATTCAATTTCAGTCTCACCTCCAGCACTACATAAGCTCAAGTATGCTTTGGGAACTTTACTCTTCTTGTGATAGTCAGAACTTAATTCTGCATTAACTTTAGATGAAATATTTAGTGTTTCCAGGTGTTTTTGGGTTTCAGTGTCTAATTCATTAACCATTGTTTTAGTTTCAATAGACCAGATTTTCAAAATAATTTCAGCTTTATCGCTTGAAAAGCCATATGATTCCAAATCTTGTTTTAAATTTTTAGGCATAAAAACAAACTTTAACAGCCTCTTGAATACATAAAGTAGTGTTTTGATAGCCAGCAACAGTTCTTCTTCGTTAACATTGAATATTTTCTGCAGCTTGAGCTGCTCATCCTCTGTAAATATTTCAGTGTCTTGTACTTTTAACTTAGTAACAATTCTTCGCAGGAACTGCTCAAACTTTGAGGTATCCAGCTGATTAACAACAGTGATTCCCTTACTTAAGCTGCAAAATGAAAAATTAGTCAATACTTTATTTTGAAACAATAATGAATATGATTACAAAAGGCAATATTATGACCTGTTTTTAGAGACACACCCCTTGTCTTGCTATATAAAATATTTGGAATACAATGGGAACACAAAAGTGGGGTAGAAAGGGGTCAGAAATACTATTAATAAATATTTCCATCAGACAACAAGGAAATAAATCCAACAAGATATATAAAATTAAAGGTTGCACAAGAAAAATGTGATTGTACATGCACTACTCCACAAGTACCTATCATGAAACTAACACTAGTCATGAAGTTCATGAATATTATTACGTTATACGTTAACAAAACGCCAAGAATTACTAATTTGGTCGATACTTTGATGGATAATGATATTAATGATTATACCTTACCTAGGTGAAATTTTCAACCACTGACGATCCATTTGATTTATTTCCTGATTCTTGTAAGAAAACTGGCGTATAACGATACAATAACGACTAATAGTTTCGTTTTCAATTCTATTAGTTTAGTAAATAATTTCCATTAGACTAAAATAACTTCTACTCATTATTCTCATTAATAATTTAAAAATTGATTTGATATTATTAAATAAATTCCAATGACAAGACAATGACATGTCATGTTTTTTTTAGTCAGTGTTGCCAGATGCCCCCGTCGCTGTACCTCCAAACCTTGTCCGTAATCCCTCCAAATATGGGGCTTTACCACAGAACAGAAAAAACAGTAGAAGTGTAAAGGGGGCGTGGCGCGTGTGCCACAAATTGGACCCGTGGGTCATAACTTCCGCGCGACTCGGCCGTAGATCGACGCAGCGATTCGTGAGTAACGGTTGCCTGTGCAAAAAGGAAAAAGCTAGCAAACATGCTCACTTACTCCATTTTGGAGTCCAGAAATAAAAGCAGCACCAAAAACATCTCCAATGGTGGCATTTCTTACCATCGCTAAGTATTATTTAATTTGATTTTAATACATTTGTAACTTTTTTACGCGAGACACGTTTTTTATTAATGAGCCTCACAAAAATAAACTCTATCATAATGCAGTAAGGTCGCTATTCGCATAAGCGAATAGCGAAGCTACGTCGCCAAAATACTAGAACATTCGCTACTCGATCGTCCGTTGACCCGTAGAAAAAGGTCACGGGGTGTTGTCGATAAAGTTATCGATATTATTTTTTTGCAGTATTTGATAGTAATGTAAGCTATGTGGTTTTCAAGTTTAAACTAATTTAATTTATATAATAATGGGATTTATCTATACTTAATATACAGGGTGGAAATTCTTTTTGGGTCAGTGAGTGCAGCTACCAAAACCAGAGTAGTTACGCGAAAATGGTCTTAGACCTTCCCTCGTTTTTAAAGTAATGAAGATTGCCGGTTACAGATTTTGAAAAAGCATACAGGATGCGAGAAAATGGTCATTTTTGACATATCTTTTTCTTTAATGCCAATCGATCCTGTTTCTGTTCAGGATTAAAAGCAAGTGCATGAAAAATTAAAATTGTATTTTTCACGTTTAATATTTTTATGTCAATCGATTCTATTCCTATCCAGTACCAATAGTTTCCTAACGGTCAACTTACGGAAATGTACAAAAAAGCTAAATTAAATCTCGATCTGCGGTTTTTCAAGCCGAAATTTTTTGGTCCCATACAAGCTTTTGATCCTGAACAGAAAAAGGATCGATTGGCATAAAAAAAATTAGTCACAAATTACTATTTTCTCACACCCTGTATGTTTTTCCCAAAATCTGTAAACGCCAATTTTCATTAATTTATAATTGAGGGACGGTCTTCTCAGACCATTTTCGGGTAGCTACTCTGTCCTCACTGACCGAAAAGGAATTTCCACCCTGTATATTAAATGAATTAATACCTGCGTTACGAGCAAGTGTGTTGAAAAATAGTTTATTGGGCCTACCGTGCACATACTTCATCATCTACTTTTTTATCGATAACCCGCTGTGCACGCGACACAAACATCACTATTTCCTACGCTACTTTATCATAGACAAGTGCTGCAGCCTAGTGTCGAGTGGCGGAATTACCGGAGCTTTATACATTGGCTACTCGACGCTAGGTGGCAGAACTATCTATGCTTTTATCATTTTTCGTTTAAATACGTCATAACTAACAATTGACGCAATCAAATGTAAACATTACGCTGTAGACATAAGGTTCAAAGTATATTAACTGGCATTTGTTCTTATTACAATTATGATGAAATATTACGACCAATCACGTGCGCGATATCTATGTAGTTAACGGTACGACAGTGTGCGTGTTGGCGACATCGGCTCTGATAGTAGTCTAGGCTTATGCCATTTCCACTGTTTTTATTATTCCGTGGGCTTTACATTGAAAAATCCCCATAAATATTTACTTGTTCATTTATTCAGTTTTTTACTCTACTTTTTATTTAAACCCAAAGAACCTAAAGAAATTTCAATGTAAGTCGACATTCGCTTACTACCACAATTGCTGGCAACCCACGCGTTCTGGATTGTCGATCCACCAATCGTCGGAATATTCGTCAATTTCCTCTCTTAAATATGCAAGTACGTATGTTAGAAAGAGAAAGATAGTATTCTGTCGATCGATTTTCGTGGTAGTTCGATATGAAAAAATCGCACATTCTAAAAACATCATTTATTTATCATATATTTTTTCCCTCCACCATTCCCCCCAAACAATTTGTCTCCCCATTTTCCCAACCAGAGCAAAAAAAAACCTTCAGTTTTGGAGGGTTTACCCCCAATCTGGGTCGCGTTTTATAAAGTTACAATTTACAATTTCGCTGTTTGCCTCTCTAACGCACGCACATATTGGCTAGAAAGAGAGGCAAACAGCGAAATTGTAAATTGTAACTTTATAAAACGCGACCCTGGCATCACAAATTCAGACCTTGTGGACAGGCGAAAGCACTAAACCACACTGCCTTGATATGTAATGCATGTCATTTTGTCACAATGAGGGTTTTTGATACTTTTTCTGCCGCTATGGGGAGGTGAGATGGCAGCACTGAGCCGACCGTATAACGAACTGTCAAAATAAATACGCGCATTTAATTTTCAACATATTTATAGGTTTATTTATTCTGAAAACCATTACTTTAGTCATATTGTTACCTAAAATAAATAAATAAAATAGTTCCAAGTCAATTCTCATGAAATTAACAAAGTTATAGTAATTATTTTGAATACCAGTGACTTTGAGCGCCTGTTTTAGAGTTCAATCTTCAGTTCGACGACCATGTATTAGTCGTAATCCATTACAAAATCAATTATCTTCCAAATAATATAGAATTTCAATATTTTAGGTCCAGGTGCCTATGAATAGTATGAATCTGACAGCTGTCGAGACCAGGTGCGTACGAAGCGCTGCCTGGTGGCAGAAAAATTATCGAAAACCCTCATTGTCACTTTTTCTGAATTCTCAAAGACTCGAGGCTTGATTTCTATGACTAATATTAATCAATGCAATGTAAAACAGCTGCAACTCTCAGAGTATTGTTTTCAGAAACTGCGTACGGACACTACTGACTAGAAAAATATAGCTACGAATAGTCAAAGTGACAGCGGGCCTGCCACACTGGCACACCGTGTCCGACAATGTCATGTCATGTCAACCAAGTCCAAAACGTCTAAAAGCTCGTAACTCGTAACCTAACCGTAAGGGAGTTTTTCGGAAGGAAAAGGTTGGAAGTATGATGAAATAAGGAAAACCTGAATTTCATCATGTCGCAAAAAGCCATTAGAGTTCCCGAAAATATCGACTTTCCGAAAGAAGAGGAGAAAATACTACAATTTTGGAAAGATATTAACGCTTTTGAAACTTGTCTGAAGCAGTCAAAAAATAAACCTCGGTGAGTAAGGTTATGTGGAACAGATTGTAGATAACTTGGAAAACCTTCATTTTATAACATACTCGTATGTAACCCCAATCTGTTGATGTATTAACACGAGTTTTTGTGGTAAAGGTACTCATTTTACGATGGACCACCCTTCGCCACCGGCTTGCCCCATTACGGGCATATCCTTGCTGGCACCATCAAAGACGTAGTTACACGTTACGCTCACCAACAGGTATTCCTAAAGCTTTTTTTCTAAAAATGAATTATATATTTATTCAAACATTACATTCTGCTTTGCTTCTCTGTTGTACAGGCACTGGTCTCACCGCGAGCTATTAAGCTATGAATTATCGGCTATAAACACGAACAAAAGATACGCACTCCCGTGTAAATAAAAGAGACGGCGAAACTCGCCCAGCTATCAGTTATCACCGCCGGGCGAGTATAGCCGTTTCTCTTTTATTGAGTTGAGACCAGTGCCATATGCACCTACAATTATATCAGTTCAAGTCGAATTTATAGCAAATAGCAGTCAATAGTGGCCAAATTGTTGAGTACACCATAGTAAATACTAGGTACCTATATGGTGGACCAAACATAAGACTTAATATTCAACACTAATTGTACTGTCTCTTTAAAATAAGTCAAGTACCAGTAGGTAGTTGTAGTATACATACTAGATAAATAAAAAAACAAAGAATGATGAAATAACTTACCAAAGTTACCAATGCACTATTCAAAGTCTAATTACACAATAATGTATGTTCAGTGTACAAAAAAAATCACTCAAATATTCTGTGCATACTTACCAGAGCTCAGAAAGGGCTCACCCTTACTTCATTTGGTCAACAACAGTCCAGGAGTGAATACCTACCTTGCACAATAGCTACTTGGTAGGTATAAAAAGTACAAGCAAATTATATATAAGCCATTAAGCCTACAATGAAAGTTGTCTATGTCGCAAAATTTACACACAGCAGGAAGACTTGAAGAACTACTCACTCACTCTTAACCGCCGGGAGTGTGGCAGGGTATCTCATACCCTGCGTTTGACTTATGTCAATATATTTAGAGTTTATTATTGTTTAACTTTTTTTCACCACACTCTCGCCGGGTTAAATACCTCCTTAGCATTGCAACTTTTATTAGGTAGTTTAAGTACCTATTTTCCTAATGTTATACTTATTTTCAGCAGAGTTGAGGTGAATGATTAATTGATTATAAAGAGATAATTGCAAAAAATCAAAGGAATGAATTACATATTCTGACTTGCATCATAATATTGAAGGAAATCACTCAAAGAAACTTTTGGTCAATCTTACAGTTTGAATTAGATTTCGCTGTCAGTACAAAAAGGAACACTAATTTCAAATTCCCCTTGTGTTTACATGACATGATGTTATGTCTGTGACCTCAACTCTCATGGAACACATATACTTATTTAGACATGTGCCATCACCTGAGATTAACTTTTATGTTATTCTTAAGGTTCTCACACACTTGCCATTTAATTTTTTATGTATGAGAACTCAAAAGCTGATTTGAGGCACCCTGTATATCACTTTCAGGCACCCTGTATTTTTGACCTTGTTTAATTATTTTCTTTCTATGAACTCATTACACTCACCCACATTGGTTTAAAATTTGACCTGACCATATAAAAATAAATAATAAAAAAAGCCTTTTATTTCTTGCAATTTTACATGAATTAATTACCATCATTATGTTGACAACCAAAACTCACTAAGTAACAAATACCTACTTGAAATAGGCATCATATCTAAGTTCTGATTCAATACTGACATGAGAGGTTGCTAAGAGTAGTGACAGTTTTTATAGTGAATTTGCTTGTCAGCCGACGATATATGAGTATCAAAATATGTCCTTTTGATTAATTTTCCTGGTATATTTTTCAGGGGTACTATGTAGAGAGGCGCTTTGGTTGGGATTGCCATGGACTCCCTGTTGAGTACGAAATTGATAAAACCCTTGGTATTAAAGGCCCAAGTGATGTGGAAAAAATGGGCATTGATAAATATAATGCAGAGTGCCGCAAAATTGTCATGAGATATTCTAGCGACTGGGAGAATATCATTACGCGCATGGGAAGATGGATAGGTATGTATAACCTGACGTTAAAAAGTTACGTGTGTAGCAGTCCCTAAATAGCGCACGTGTGGCGCGACGTAACAGAGGGACTACACTCTCTGGGCTGTACGCGTTTGTCATCCTGCTCACGCCGCGCTCTCAAAACACGCGTCCTTGACGGAGCCTTAAGGGCAATCGGCCAATGCGAGGGGTCCTTTTGTCAATATAACATAAAAGCAAATCTTAAAATGTATAATGAAAAGTTTGCCTAGTCTTTCAAACCCGCCTTCTTTCAAATACGTTCTCATTTAATGTGTTTATCTTTGTTGTAGATTTCAAAAACGACTACAAAACTTTGTACCCATGGTACATGGAATCCATTTGGTGGGTATTCAAGGAATTATATAACAAAGGATTGGTGTACCAAGGAGTAAAAGTAATGCCATTTTCCACTGCATGTTCTACTCCACTATCAAACTTTGAGTCTGGGCAGAACTATAAAGATGTGTTAGATCCTGCTGTAGTGGTTTCTTTTCCCACCGATCAAGGTTTCTCCTTGTTAGCTTGGACCACTACTCCTTGGACGCTTCCTAGTAATTTAGCTCTGTGTGTGAATCCCAAGTTAACATACATCAAGGTTCAGGAAAAAGGTACAGGAAACTGCTATGTGTTGCTGGAACAACGCTTGCCAGTCATATTCAAGAATGTTGAAGACTTCACCATTCTTGAAAAAATCCCAGGTAGCAAGTTAAAAGGCCTAAAATATACGCCTATTTTTGACTACTTTGTAGGAAAATGCCCGAATGCTTTCCAAGTGCTAACAGATGGGTATGTAACTGAAGACTCTGGTACTGGCATTGTACATCAGGCTCCATACTTTGGTGAAGATGATTTCAGGGTTTGTGTGGCGGCTGGCGTAATTACAAAGGATCAAGAAATGATATGCCCTGTTGATGCAAGTGGGAAATTCACGGAACCCGTCAAAGATTTCCTTGGTCAATATGTTAAAGATGCTGATAAAAATATTATTGCTAATCTCAAGTCAAGAAATCGCCTGGTGCAACTTGGACAGGTAAAACATAACTATCCGTTCTGTTGGCGCTCTGAGACACCTCTTATTTATAAAGCTGTGCCATCTTGGTTTGTTAGAGTAGAGCAAATGAGTCAAGACCTCTTGAAATCCAGTGAAGCCACCTACTGGGTCCCAGACCATGTCAAAGAGAAAAGGTTTGGGAATTGGCTTAAAGAAGCACGCGACTGGGCTATAAGTCGTAACAGGTTCTGGGGCACTCCTATTCCACTCTGGATATCTCCTGATAAACAAGAGATTGTGTGTGTTGGCAGCATTGCTGAGCTCAGTGCTTTAACAGGAAAAGAGATAACTGATTTACACAGAGAGAGCATTGACCACTTGGAGATACCATCAGCTAGACCTGGCTATCCACCTCTGAAAAGGATATCTGAAGTTTTTGACTGTTGGTTTGAGTCAGGATCTATGCCTTACGCGCAGTGCCATTATCCATTTGAGAATGTAAAGGATTTTGAAGAAAGGTTTCCCGCTAACTTTATTGCTGAAGGGATAGATCAAACAAGAGGATGGTTTTACACTTTAATCGTCTTATCAACTGCTCTTTTCAAGAAGCCACCATTTAAGAACTTGATAGCTAATGGTCTAATATTAGCAGCTGATGGACAAAAAATGTCCAAGAGCAAGAAGAACTATCCGGATCCATTAGAGGTAGTAAAAAAATATGGTGCTGATGCATTGAGACTGTATCTGGTCAACTCTCCAGTAGTCAGAGCGGAAAACCTGCGATTCAAAGAAGACGGTGTCAGAGATGTCATTAAGGATGTGTTCCTCCCCTGGTACAATGCATTTAGATTTCTGATGCAGAATGTTGAACGAATCATCCAAGAAGACAAAGTAGACTACAAATTTAATGAGAAAAATGTGAAAGAGAATGTAATGGACAAATGGATCACCTCTTTCACTCAGTCTCTGATTACGTTCGTCAAGACAGAAATGGCAGCGTATAAACTGTACACCGTTGTTCCGAGGCTGACTAAGTTCATCGACCATCTCACCAACTGGTACGTGCGAATGAACAGGAAGCGACTAAAGGGAGATGTTGGAATCAAAGATTGCCAAGCTGCTCTGGATACACTATTTGGAGTATTGTTTGATATGATCAGGGTGATGGCTCCCTACACCCCTTACCTAACCGAACTGATGTACAAGACTCTGCGACAACTTCTACCGGGAGATTCTCTAGAAAGCGTGCATTTTAATATGATCCCAGAACCGAAATCCGAATTAATAGATACGAATATCGAGAGAGCAGTCCAAAGAATGCAGACCGTGATTGAACTGGGCCGAGTACTTAGAGATCGCAAAACTATTCCCATCAAGTATCCACTGCCGGAGATGATTGTTATCCATCGTGAACAATCCTACCTGGATGACGTAAAGTCGTTAAACACTTACGTTCTTGAAGAGATGAATGTGAAGAACTTACAGCTCACAAGCGACAAGGAGAAATTTGGCATCACATTGAAAGCCGAACCTGACCACAAGCTGTTAGGAGCACGATTAAAGGGCGATTTTAAAGCTGTCACGCAAGGCCTGAAGAACTTGAACAATGATCAGTGCGAAAAACTGATTACCGATGGTTTTGTTGAAATTGTTGGTCAACGTATCGATGTGTCCGAAGTCCGAATAATTTTCCAAGCGACCGGTAATGATCAATACGAAGCGCATAGCGATAACGACGTGCTCATTCTGCTAAACGTCACGCCTGATCAAGACATGTTAGATGAAGGATTTGCGAGGGAAGTTATAAACAGGGTGCAAAAATTGAGAAAGAAGGCTCATCTTGTTCCTACCGACGAAGTTAATATTTATTACGCTGTCGGTAAAACGAGCGACATCGCCCGTATCATTAACTCGCATCGAGAACTTATAGAATCTACAGTAAAGGCTCCGATGATTACCCTTGATCATTTAACTGCATCGAAACCTGTCATTGCTCGGGAAACACAAGAACTCAAGGGCTCGCAGTTAGAGCTGGTTATTACGTGGCGGAAAGAAATAGAACTGCCGTCCAAACCGTGGGCTAATATTGTTTTACAAGGTTTGACCCCCCGGTTTGGTGCCAGTAGCAATCAAGGCAGCATTATTTTAACCGACAAAGATAACAAATACATAAGCCTAAAAAATCTCCGCCACGAAGTTGAAGTCCTTTTCGGTTTATACGGTATGAAATTTACTCTTTGGTGCGATGGTGTCGAAGTGACGAATACTAATGGTTTAAGCGCGAAAACTATTGTTGTGTCTATGGCGAAGCCGAAAGCTCCCGAATCAGCTTCAAGTCCATTTTGCAAGTTTGTCAACGTCGCTAACGGCAGTAAAGCGGTCACAATATTCTTAGAAAACCCTCAAGGCAATTTTACCTTGAACAAAGAGAGTGCTCTTTCGTTCGCAGCTGACTATCTCGGTATTCCGCTGTCAAATATTAAGTAAGTTATAAATCCTTTCTGTTCTCTCTACGTTCTTGTTTCTTTTCGCTACTTACTACAGTATTGTTTTGTGTTGATGTAGCTTTTTACGCTAAGAAAGTTATTTATTGAATAAATTCTACTGCTGTAATGTATGTTTTTTTAATACATATTTAATACGATCCCTGTTCAGTGTTCATAGTGATACATAAAACGCTAAAATGATTAGAAGCGAGTAATCGATTAATTAAGTACTTAAACAAATAGTTGTATGGTATTATTATACAGGGTGGAAAAAGATTTTGGGTCAGTGAGGGCAGCTACCAGATCCCGTGTAGCTATGTACGCTAAAATGATCTTAGGAGACCTACCCGCGATTTTATATAAAAAAGTATACAGGGTGCGAGATAATGGTCATTTTTGACAAACTTTTTTTTTATGCCAATCGATCCTGTTTCTGTTCAGGATCAAAAGCTTATATGGGACCAAAAAAGTTTTCGGCTAGAAAAGCCGCAAATCGAGATTTAAAAGTTACATACAAATTATATGAAAATTGAAAAATATTTTTTTCACGTTTAATTTTTTTTATGCCAATTAATTCCATTCCTATCCAGTACCAATAGTTGCCTAGGGGTTAACTTACGGCAACGTACAAAAATAACCAAAATTAAAAATAAATGTTTTCATACATTACTATGGGAAAAAAGTGAAACTTTAATTACATTATCCGTCACGATAATTAGTCGTCCTATGCTAAATGACAATAATACTGTATGAAAAAATTAAGTATGAAATAATCATTTTTAATTTTCATGCAATTTGTATGGGAATTTAAAAATCTCGATTTGCGGCTTTCCTAGCCGAAAATTTTTTTTAGTCTCATACAAGCTTTTGATCCTGAACAGAAACAGGATCGATTGGCAAGCTTTTGATCCTGAACAGAAACAGGATCGATTGGCATCAAAAAAAAAAAGTTTGTCGGAAATGACCATTTTCTCGCACCCTGTATGTTTTTTTTTCAAAATCTGTAAACGCCATTCTTCATCAATTTAAAATCGCGGGAAGGTCTCCTAAGGCCATTTTCGCGAAGCAACACGGGATCTGGTAGCTACCCTCACTGACCCAAAATCTTTTTCCACCCTGTATAGGTACTCAAATCAAAAAGCACTGTTTTAAGTTGACTTTTATTTTAAATTATCTTTTATAAATAAAACAAAATAAGCATTATAATGAATCTTCATATAAATTATTATTACATAGGTGCAGAATACTTTTCCTCTTTTTCATAATAGTGGGCCATTTATTATACTCGTATATTATTTAAATTGACAAAAACGATTTGTGTTCACGTTCTATTATGAGTTGTTGTTTCATATGTAACTTATCAAAATATGTAGATACAATAATATAAACTTTACTATAGACATGATTTTTGACTGAAACATCGCCAATTAACTACTTACAAAATACAGATCACAGCTAAAACCCTACAAAAGTAAATTTGTACAGTCTGTACGGCAACAGTGAAGACATTCCAAAGAAATATACTATTATGGTGCTTATACATATTTCGTTTGTTTTAAATATAAGTAGGAAAACAGTGATCTACACAAGGGATTCGAAACTTTCAAAATAACTTAAGATATTTTTGCCATGCAGAACAAATTGTAATTACTGTAATTAGGGTATTTACTTATCATCCATAATCGGTATAAAAAAGGAGATTGAAATAAAGTGACATACGGGAATGAGATTATGTAATGTTTCATATTATTTAGTATCTTTAATTATTGCATAGTTCAGACTAAAACGTATAATATCCATTTAAGACGTTTAGACATAGATTGAAGATATATTGGAACAGACAATAAATGTAACACAAGAAAGAAACGTGTTCCAAAAATATCACAGGACACTTAGTAAATTGTGATGTGGTACTAAAAATAATACACAAATAATTTCGAAAACAAGTTTATAACAAACTAAGGTATTTAAAATAAAACATACCCAATAACAATAAATAACGGAAAAGATTCAAAGCTGTTATTGTGCGAAAATTCTATGTACACAAAAATTTTAAATTTTCATTCGGTTTTACACAAGTTTTTCAATATTTTTAATCATTAACTTTGGTGATTATAATATAACATTAACCTAGATAAATAAATACCATATCACAAATAGAGTTGAATAAACAAGAAAACAACTAAAAGTGTCTTTTTGTCACTACGAATGAGATAAGCAGTTTGTAACGTTACATTATGTGCATTGCATTATATTCATAACTTTCATAAGATTAATGAACGGATAAGGTATAACATTCTCGGACTACGCAGAAATTATTATAGATCATTTACTAAGAGCAAGACATTGCATATGTATGGTGTTACCGTGTCACAGGCATACCATCTGTTTTTCTCGATCCTTGCATTGCCATTATTTGACTAATAGTAAACTTAATTAAAAAGACATAATGTCCACTTTAACAGTGTTAATTCGAATACCACCACTACAATTGCAATTCCAAGCCCTCGATAAGGAATCTATACTTTGATATTATAATAGGTATCTTTTGTATTAGGTATTCAATTATGCATTGTCCCGATTTCTGCATGTTCGGTACAGCATTATTTAACGGTAATGACGAAATAATAATTACTAATTCAAAATGCCATGTGCCGGCATATTATTCTTTGGGGCAATGTCATTGAACTCCATTCAATAAATTCCGCTATCAAAAAATTGTGGTAAGCCTAGTATGAATTATAATCGGTTGGGTTTGGTTACGATTGTGATAATACTGGTAACGTGGCGATTTGGTTCCAAGTGGGTATAGCAAAAATAAATAAAAAATTGCAATACTTACGTATTTGGAGAAGTAGTAGGTATTGCCTAATTAAAAATATAATTAAAAATAACATGGCCAAATATATCTAAAATAACACAACTATCGAACTCGATATAGTGTCTATGTAATGATCTGAGTAAATCTACGAGACTTCAAAGTCAGTCTCCAATATTTTTGTGTATTATTATATTCATAGATCAGTTAAGTCTCTGCATGTCTGCCTTAGCCATATAGGTAGATATGTGGACCCTTAAAAGTAATATAAAAACACACAATAATTGGTAACTGATGTTACAGTTTTGTGGATATACCCATCTGTCGAATTGTTACAGTGTTTATTTGGAACCAAATCATTCGTAACGAGGGTGCCGTGGGACTACAGGCGGTCACCGCTAGCGCTTAACAACGAAATATACTTCATTAAAATATATATTTCTTTCAAAATACTTCATAACTAAATATTGCTTATAAATGGATGTTTCAGTGTCGATTACCTTCAGAATATAAAGATAAACTTACGTCTAAAAGCGTGGGGCATATTAAAGTGCAGGATGGTTGTTAATATTATTTGATATGAATAATAGTTAATACGAACTTTGCTTTCAACACTTCATTTAGGTCGATGTTTTCAATGGTCTATCTTGTTACTAAACTTACTTCATCTCAAATAATGTCAACTTTAAATCATCAGAGTTACCGATGATACGTTGAAATCAAGCGCGACCCCACAAACGAATGTGATTATATGTATTTCATAAAAGTTAAACATTACATCCACGATAGCCAACAAAGACTTAATCAGGAGATAAATATTATAAGTTATTATGCGTCAACAGGATACACATAAGTAATACGCACTCATGTCATAAGCTAGATTGATCAAAGGGCTAACTGTAACTATAAGCCTTCGACGGTCTGGTCGCATTATATTTCATAAGTTAGCGATCGCGAGCTTATTGCACTTGGTTAAAACTAGACACACGCTACTTCAGACGATACAATACCACGTACCAATTACTAACTATACTTATTCGCATTTTGAATTATCACCAACATACAAAACATAATAATACGACTCGTCGAACTGTGTCGTGGAACTTGTGCGACGATTTAAATAATTGATAAAAAAATTACTAACTATTGGTCTTATTCCTTATTTAGACTGATGTTGGGTACTGCGTCGTAGCGTTTATTTGAACTAAGATAATCGTATGTTTTAAGTACACACATTTTAATGGGTATCACAACAGCGTCTTTACAATTCTTTTATATCGAAAGTTCGAAACTATTTAGCTTTCATATGTGTACTCAAAACATTAATCTCAGGCAGTATCAGATATGTCGCAACCCCATCGCACGTTATCATATTTCATATGGTAGTTTTAATTCAAATTACGAATATACCGGCATTTCTTCATTCAATTAGGCCCGCGGCCGATAAAGTGGACTTATACGAATTCAACCAACAGCACGTGCGAATAAATAAATTATATCTTTCATCTAGGACAAAGGTACATTACGATAAAAATAGCGAATATTTCACACTAGAATTAACTAAAGATTTAATAACAGTGACTAGTCTAACAGCGTATATCTCATACTCGTAATATTGAGTAGCAATAACGATAAATACATCACAAGGGTACTCTGGTGGCGACCGAGTGACCGCCCGTTGCTCGCTGCAGCGCCGAGCTCGCCTGAAACATTCGTACACTGTTATGGATTATTTACTACAGGCGTCATATGTACCTAGTAGTACAGATGTAGTGGTTTTATCAAAAATAACCAAAATATGTAGTACTTAGTCTTCTATCAGGAAAATGTCTGTTTGGCATCAAATATAAACAACTTTATAACTACATGACAATTCCAGCCAAAGTAAGATACGCTTTTGCCATGTTTGGTCGACCCCGACTTTGTTCGAATTCTTCCAAAGCGCTCCGAAACTGTCATAGGGTGATGACATATATCAGCATGCGTACGCATTTTGTCTAATAAAACTGGCCGTTTAGTATGAAGCGTGTAAGCATGCGTACGCGTGCGGAAAGCCGGACGCGGTCCCATACTAAACCGATATTTTGTATAGAAAAAATCCGTACGCATGCTGATAAATGTGTCTTCACCCTTATTCTTACGTTTGGATCAACGCCTCAATCGGCTCATTCGAATCACGAGTGGGAAAGAGGACTTGAGGGAGTGAGCGAGTGAAATCTTCGATGAGCTGGTTCAATCCGAAGATGCAGTTGATTTAATGAATTCATGAAAGACAAGTATTGGCGACGGGCACAGATGTCATATATACCATAGATCAAGCAAACGTATCTACTTAGCGTGTCAAATGAACTCAGTGAAATCCACTGAGTTGTCCGTCTTTAATCGCAGCTTGCAGCTTTCGGGCGTCAAATTTTGTAAGTTGAAGTGAACAAAAACATTAATAATGCCTCCGTAAGTAATATTAATTGCAACAACATAAAAAAATATAAATACTCAAGGGCCTGAGACTGAGACATATTTAAAATCATAGGCAAGTAACAACTTCAGTACAAAATCTGATACGCTCAGCCGCCATACAAATGAATGAACTTGTTTCTTCTATCCAAATCTAATTCTGTGGCGACGGGACATGACTACGTACCCATTAGTTGGAATACTGCGCATGGTGCGGCGGCGGCGCGTCGCGCTCTGGCAACTTGCGCACCTTCATGGTGCCGTCTGCGCCGCACGAGAACAGCCGCCCGGCGTTGTCTGCCAAACGTACACGGTTTATTACGACTAAGGGTGAAGACACATATATCAGCATGCTTAAGCATTTTGACTTAAGAAATTGGCCGTTTAGTATGAAACGCATAGGCATTTTCGCGAGAAGAGATCCAAAAACTTATTTTTCTGAAACAGGTAAATTTTATGTTGTTTCTACTCAGAATCACGAGCTCTTTCGATCCTACTAGAAGAAAAAAAGTGTCCCAACTTTTTGTTTCTATTACGTAACCGTTTTTCAAACACTTTATACAGCGGTTACAAAGTGGAGAGCATGTAAAATGTATTAAAATGTGGGACCATTTTTTTCTTGTACTTTTTTTCTCCTAGATTGAAAGAACTCGTTATTCTGAGTAGGAAAAACATTAAATTTACCTACCTTAAAAAAAATTTTTTTGGATCTCTTCTCGCGAAAATGCCCAAGCATGCATACGCGTGCGGAAAGCTGGACGCGGTTCCATACTAAACTGAGATTTTCTATAGACAAAATGCGTACGCATGCTGATAAATGTGTCTCCAGCCTAAAGGGATGAGCGACAAGCCTAGCCAAGATGTCATTTTGCAATCGTATACTATAAGCAGAGATCGGACAAATGTGCGTCATTGTTCGCAATAATATGGACATGACTCCAAAGTTGAATAAATGAATAATACCACGAATAATTTCTTAAAATTTGATTTTGAAGCTTTAAGGTGACTTTTTATAATGGTTTTCATAGATACCGGTATCAAATAAATAATATTCTGATAATGATTAAATTATTAATTATTCAATCAACTTTCGAGTAATGTCCATATTATTGCGAACAATGACGCACATTTATCTAATCTCTGACGATAAGCTATAAGCAGAATCGGACAAATGTGCGTCATTGTTCGCAAATATGGGATATGATTCCAAAGTTAATTAAATCAATAATTAGACAAATAATTTCTTGAAAATTTATTTAGAAACTTTAAAGTGACTGACTATTTTACAAAGGTTTACATAGTTCCCGGTGTAAAATAAGTAATTTTCCGAAAAAGATTAATTATTCAATCAATTTTGGAGTCGGTCCATATTATTGCGAACTCTGGCTATAAGTCACGTGACCATAATAAAGTAAGGACATGGT
The DNA here is from genome assembly GCA_025490895.1 of Thaumatotibia leucotreta. NCBI lineage: Eukaryota > Metazoa > Arthropoda > Insecta > Lepidoptera > Tortricidae > Thaumatotibia > Thaumatotibia leucotreta. Next base: position 52,099 of record JALPQI010030484.1, on the reverse strand, counting down.
CACGTGACTTTATTTATTACTTATCGCTTATCGTATAATACGATTGTAAAATGATAATTAATGATACTGGCTTTTAGTGCCAATTGTACTTTTTCAAATTCATTTTACTCAAAACAAGTCTAACCCACTTGATAGGGTTACCTCGGTTAGTTCCAAAGTCCCTCTGGCCACTTTCCTACTATATCAGACTAACTCTATGATATCATAATATTGAAAGTCATCCGACTTACATACTTATGTACACAAAATTTTAGCTGAATTGATAACCAGTGATGGCATAGATAGGGTGTGCCATTTCGGGTTATTCTCACCTGTTATACAACCAATTTGTCAGCAGAGTCAGATGACAAAGTCATTGGTAACAGGTTGCGAATAACCCGAAATGGCACACCCTATGCCGATCACTGTTGATAACCAGGAATATAATTAAAATGAACTCGAAAATTTTGATTCCTGATGGAAGAACCTCGGGACAGGACTAAATGAAATTTTGTAAAGGGGAACTTCTATCTGAGATACTCGTACCACTTACCGATATGAATCTGTGTGACACCCTGACCGATGTGCTTGAAGAAGGAGCTACGCGCGTGTTCGCCCGCGAATGTGTGCAGCAGTTGGTGCGTCATCAACGAAAACACCTACAAATAAAGTAGAGAATACAGTAAACAGAACCTTATCTTATTCTTTATATTAAACAAAAAGAAGAAATATTCTACATTGGAATATTTCTTCTGTTTATTTACTTGTCAATGAATATTCATAAACCTTATTTTATTACCAGAGATCGGACAAATGTGCGTCATTGTTCGCAATAATATGGACATGACACCAAAGTTGATTAAATGAATAACTAAACGAATCTTTTTTGAGATTTCATTTCGAAGCTTTAAGCTGACTATTTATAAAGGTTTTCATAGTTACCGGTGTCAAATAGATAATTTTCTGAAATTGATTAAATGATTAATCATTCAATCAAATTTGGAGTCATGTCCATATTATTGCGAACAATGACGCACAGTTGTCCGATGTCTGGTAATGAAATAAGGTTTTATGAATATTCATTGACAAGTAAATAAACAGGAGAAATATTCCAGGATCGCGACTGCGCAGAGTGAATAGTAATATGAACTCATTCAATATTCTACAGCGTTTCTAGAAATTCAGTTGAGGAAAATTTAGCTAGTTCATTTTGGAGTATAGAACATTGTTTGCTTTATTACAAGTAACACAGTAGGTAGGATCTTTTTACAAAACCCATTAGATGAAGAGAAATTTCAATTAGATATTTTTATGTATGTTGTACATACATTTGTATGAAAAAAAATATTGATACAAGCACAGGTAAGAAAATACACATATTTAGAATAATTTCGACGGGTACATAGTCGAACTAATCCCTCACAAACATTTACCTCATAGTAGCATTTGCAACGGATGTTTGAAAGTAGATCATGATTCAAAAGTGCTTATTGCCTATATGCCTACTAGAATAAATAATAGTTTGACTTCGATTGTGTTATTCACACCTGTTACCACTAGAGTACTTGATGGTAACTACTGAGAATATTTTTCCCACTTGTTATCACTGCAATATTTGGTGGTAACTACTGGGAAAAATGAATACCAGGAATTTTTATTCCCAGTTGTTTCCCAACTAGCAATAAAATTTCCGGATTAAATTTCGTTTTTTTCCGGATTTTAATGAAAAAAATCAATGAAATTTTCCACTTTAATTTTCAACGCTAAACCAATGTGAATTTGGAATAATTTTCCTTATACCAGGAGAACGCGATGTCACCGAGGAAAAGTAATTAAAATAGATGGAAAGGAGTGACAGTGACAGTGATATTGATTATTTCTGCAAAAACTCGAAAAAACGGAAAAAAACTAAATTTTCATACATTCCCGAAAAAATATTTGATTTTTTCAAACATTTTCAACGCTATTCCCACCACTGCTGTCAGATGGGCGGTAACAGGTGTGAATAATCCCTTCGATGGCATACCTTGATGTCCCCGTCAGCGGCGCCGATGGCGTACTGGTCCTCGTGGTGGGAGAGTGCGACGCACTTGATGGGCGCGTGGTGGGCGTGCAGCTTGTGGAGGTCCCACATGGATGGTAACAGGTGGGAATAATCCCTTCGACGCCATACCTTGATGTCCCCGTCAGCGGCGCCGATAGCGTACTGGTCCTCGTGGTGGGAGAGCGCGACGCACTTGATGGGCGCGTGGTGGGCGTGCAGCTTGTGGAGGTCCCACATGGATGGTAACAGGTGGGAATAATCTTCGATGGCATACCTTGATGTCCCCGTCAGCGGCGCCGATAGCGTACTGGTCCTCGTGGTGGGAGAGTGCGACGCACTTGATGGGCGCTTGGTGCGCGTGCGCAGGTCCCACATGGATGGTAACAGGTGGGAATAATCCCTGATGGCATACCTTGATGTCCCCGTCAGCGGCGCCGATAGCGTACTGGTCCTCGTGGTGGGAGAGCGCGACGCACTTGATGGGCGCGTGGTGGGCGTGCAGCTTGTGGGCAGGTCCCACATGGATGGTGACAGGTGGGAATCCCTTCGATGGCATACCTTGATGTCTCCGTCAGCGGCGCCGATAGCGTACTGGTCCTCGTGGTGGGAGAGCGCGACGCACTTGATGGGCGCGTGGTGGGCGTGCAGCTTGTGGGCAGGTCCCACATGGATGGTGACAGGTGGGAATCCCTTCGATGGCATACCTTGATGTCTCCGTCAGCGGCGCCGATAGCGTACTGGTCCTCGTGGTGGGAGAGCGCGACGCACTTGATGGGCGCGTGGTGGGCGTGCAGCTTGTGGGCAGGTCCCACATGGATGGTGACAGGTGGGAATCCCTTCGATGGCATACCTTGATGTCTCCGTCAGCGGCGCCGATAGCGTACTGGTCCTCGTGGTGGGAGAGCGCGACGCACTTGATGGGCGCGTGGTGGGCGTGCAGCTTGTGGGCAGGTCCCACATGGATGGTAACAGGTGTGAATCCCTTCGATGGCATACCTTGATGTCCCCGTCAGCGGCGCCGATAGCGTATTGATCCTCGTGGTGGGAGAGCGCGACGCACTTGATGGGCGCGTGGTGCGCGTGCAGCTTGTGGGCGCAGGTCCCACATGGATGGTAACAGGTAGTAATAATCCCTTCGATGGTGTTAGGAACAGAATGAAAACTTAGAGGAAAAGGAGATAATCGACAGTACCTTGTTAGTCTTGGTAATTGTTACTTGTGAGGGATCCCTCGTGGAGCAGGCCTGCTTTCTTCTTATCTTGATTTTCTTGTTAGATTTTGTCACGTCAGTCACTTTAGTCTTTGAAGTTAAGCGGAGGAACATTGAAAATGCATAAGGCAGGAGAAATAACCACAGTTATTGAATTTTAAAATAATTCTGAAGCGAGACACTGTGTCGGCCATTGAAGAGTTTGCAAAAGTAAAGTTTTGAGTCAATGAGTGACTGAATGATATATTTTGATTTGGGGATATCCGGTGAGTGATGGAGTGAATAGAAAACGTCAAATGTTGCTAGAGTAAAGACTAATAATTCCCTAACAGATGGCATACCTTGATGTCGCCGTCAGCGGCGCCGATAGCGTATTGATCCTCGTGGTGGGAGAGCGCGACGCACTTGATGGGCGCGTGGTGAGCGTGCAGCTTGTGGCGCGAGGCGCGCGTGCGCAGGTCCCACACGGATGGTAACAGGAGGGAATAATCCCTTCGATGGTGTTAGGAACAGAATGAAAACTTAGAGGAAAAGGAGAAAATCGACAGTACCTTGTTAGTCTTGGTAATTGTTACTTGTGAGGGATCCCTCGTGGAGCAGGCCTGCTTTCTTCTTATCTTGATTTTCTTGTTAGATTTTGTCACGTCAGTCACTTTAGTCTTTGAAGTTAAGCGGAGGAACATTGAAAATGCATAAGGCAGAAGAAATAACCACAGTTATTGAATTTTAAGTGTGTTAAATAATTCTGAAGCGAGACACTGTGTCGGCCATTGAAAAGTTTGCAAAAGTAATGTTTTGAGTCAATGAGTGACTGAATGATATATTTTGATTTGGGGATATCGGGCGAGTGATGGAGTGAATAGAAAACGTCAAATGTTGCTAGAGTAAAGACTAATAATTCCCTAACAGATGGCATACCTTGATGTCCCCGTCAGCGGCGCCGATAGCGTATTGATCCTCGTGGTGGGAGAGCGCGACGCACTTGATGGGCGCGTGGTGCGCGTGCAGCTTGTGGCGCGAGGCGCGCGTGCGCAGGTCCCACATGGATGGTAACAGGTGTGAATCCCTTCGATGGCATACCTTGATGTCCCCGTCAGCGGCGCCGATAGCGTATTGGTCCTCGTGGTGGGAGAGCGCGACGCACTTGATGGGCGCATGATGAGCGTGCAGCTTGTGGCGCGAGGCGCGCGTGCGCAGGTCCCACACGAACACGTCGCCGCGGCGGCCGCATGACACTAGCGCGCCGGCGGACCCCGCCCAGGCTAGGCACGCGGCGCCGCCCTCGTGGCATGTCCACGCTGTCAGTGAATGGGGTCATTAGGGTGCTTCTTATTTTTGCAATTTTGTAGGATGTTCGAACCAATAAAGGAGCTTGAAAATTCTTGGCGCATAAAATAGATCGTCTATAGGAGACTTTTTCTGATGTAATGACTGGTTTGCCAGGCTATATCCCAACAAGCCTCCGATAAATGTAATATCTTTCTGATAAACACAAAAGTGAAAGTGATGGATTCAACGGCTCTCCACGGCGGCGGAAAATCCTAAGCTAATTTGTTTACTTACAGACTACTAACGCCTTCTTGATCGGCATCAACGTGTCCCATATGGCAACATTTTTGCTTTCCGAACTATGCCCGGCTGAAAAAAACGAAACAGTTATTATGTGACTTTATAAATCATCTTCCACAGTCAACCCAAAACTTTTTTTAACCATAAATTTCAATATAAATTACCGACGATCTCATATTCATTTTCTAAAATATAAAAAAAGTAAGAATTGCTTACCTGTAGCAACTAAACTGCAGGAACCAAGAAAAACAAAGTCGCTAATTCCTTTACTATGACACTGGTGAGTCTGAAAACAAAATTAAAACTTACATAAAATATTTATTCATATCTCACACAGGTCACACTAAGTGAAAATACGGACTTTCGTGTGTGTACAAAAAAAATAGTGAAACTGTATCTATCACATAACGCGGTTGGCTTCCGCATCACGAACAGGTAGCCAAATTCTGCGTAGATAAAATACCGACACAGCCAGTCAGAACACAGCTAGTGTATACCAATCGTCAGTAAAATCTAAAAAACAACAACCTTGTTGTTTACAACCTAAATATTAGGCTGACTTGTTAATAGAGACTATTGTACAAGTATACTCACGAAGAACGGTCTGACAGAAGCGTGGGGTTGTGTCGAATCATGTTGCTGCGCGGACGGATGGAGCTGCCACATAGTGAGGTTGCCGTCGAACTTATTGTCGGATAGACTTTGGTGTATACTCACGAAGAACGGTCTAACAGAAGCGTGGGGTTGTGTCGAATCATGTTGCTGCGCGGACGGATGAAGCTGCCACATAGCGAGGTTGCCATCGAACTTATTGTCAGAGAGACTTTGGTGTATACTCACGAAGAACGGTCTGACAGAAGCGTGGGGTTGTGTCGAATCATGTTGCTGCGCGGACGGATGGAGCTGCCACATAGTGAGGTTGCCGTCGAACTTATTGTCGGATAGACTTTGGTGTATACTCACGAAGAACGGTCTAACAGAAGCGTGGGGTTGTGTCGAATCATGTTGCTGCGCGGACGGATGAAGCTGCCACATAGCGAGGTTGCCATCGAACTTATTGTCAGAGAGACTTTGGTGTATACTCACGAAGAACGGTCTGACAGAAGCGTGGGGTTGTGTCGAATCATGTTGCTGCGCGGACGGATGGAGCTGCCACATAGCGAGGTTGCCGTCGAACTTATTGTCCGAGAGACGCGGGTGACATTAACTTACTTATCGTCAGAGACACTATGGTACAAGTATACTCACGAAGAACGGTCTGACAGAAGCGTGGGGTTGTGTCGAATCATGTTGCTGCGCGGACGGATGGAGCTGCCACATAGTGAGGTTGCCGTCTAACTTATTGTTAGAGAGACTTTGGTGTATACTCACGAAGAATGGTCTGACAGAAGCGTGCGGTTGTGTCGAATCATGTTGCTGCGCGGACGGATGAAGCTGCCACATAGTGAGGTTGCCGTCGAACTTGTTGTCAGAGAGACTTTGGTGTATACTCACGAAGAACGGTCTGACAGAAGCGTGGGGTTGTGTCGAATCATGTTGCTGTGCGGAGGGATAGAGCTGCCACATAGTGAGGTTGCCGTCGAACTTGTTGTCAGAGAGACTTTGGTGTATACTCACGAAGAACGGTCTGACAGAAGCGTGGGGTTGTGTCGAATCATGTTGCTGCGCGGACGGATGAAGCTGCCACATAGTGAGGTTGCCGTCGAACTTATTGTCAGAGAGACTTTGGTGTATACCCACGAAGAACGGTCTGACAGAAGCGTGCGGTTGTGTCGAATCATGTTGCTGCGCGGACGGATGGAGCTGCCACATAGTGAGGTTGCCGTCGAACTTATTGTCAGAGACTTTGGTGTATACTCACGAAGAACGGTCTGACAGAAGCGTGGGGTTGTGTCGAATCATGTTGCTGCGCGGACGGATGAAGCTGCCACATAGCGAGGTTGCCGTCAGCGTCGGCGGCCGCGAACTTGTTGCCGTAGTCGGAGAAGCGCACGCGGGTGACCTTAACTTACTTGTAGTCAGAGACACTATGATACAAGTATACTCACGAAGAACGGTCTGACAGAAGCGTGGGGTTGTGTCGAATCATGTTGCTGCGCGGAAGGATAGAGCTGCCACATAGTGAGGTTGCCGTCGAACTTATTGTCAGAGAGACTTTGGTGTATACTCACGAAGAACGGTCTAACAGAAGCGTGGGGTTGTGTCGAATCATGTTGCTGCGCGGACGGATGAAGCTGCCACATAGCGAGGTTGCCGTCAGCGTCGGCGGCCGCGAACTTGTTGCCGTAGTCGGAGAAGCGAGTGCGGATGACATTGGCTGATTTGTTGTGAGAGACACCATGTCACAAGTATACTCACGAAGAACGGTCTGACAGAAGCGTGGGGTTGTGTCGAATCATGTTGCTGCGCGGACGGATGAAGCTGCCACATAGCGAGGTTGCCGTCAGCGTCGGCGGCCGCGAACTTGTTGCCGTAGTCGGAGAAGCGCACGCGGGTGACATAACTTACTTGTCGTCAGAGACACTATGGTACAAGTATACTCATGAAGAACGGTCTAACAGAAGCGTGGGGTTGTGTCGAATCATGTTGCTGCGCGGACGGATGAAGCTGCCACATAGCGAGGTTGCCGTCAGCGTCGGCGGCCGCGAACTTGTTGCCGTAGTCGGAGAAGCGCACGCGGGTAACATAACTTACTTGTCGTCAGAGACACTATGGTACAAGTATACTCACGAAGAACGGTCTGACAGAAGCGTGGGGTTGTGTCGAATCATGTTGCTGCGCGGACGGATGAAGCTGCCACATAGCGAGGTTGCCGTCAGCGTCGGCGGCCGCGAACTTGTTGCCGTAGTCGGAGAAGCGCACGCGGGTGACCTTAACTTACTTGTAGTCAGAGACAGTATGATATAACTATACTCACGAAGAACGGTCTAACAGAAGCGTGGGGCTGTGTCGAATCATGTTGCTGCGCGGACGGATGGAGCTGCCACATAGCGAGGTTGCCGTCAGCGTCGGCGGCCGCGAACTTGTTGCCGTAGTCGGAGAAGCGCAAGCGGGTGACATAACTTACTTGTCGTCAGAGACACTATGGTACAAGTATACTCACGAAGAACGGTCTAACAGAAGCGTGGGGTTGTGTCGAATCATGTTGTTGCGCGGAGGGATGGAGCTGCCACATAGTGAGGTTGCCGTCGAACTTATTGTCAGAGAGACTTTGGTGTATACTCACGAAGAACGGTCTGACAGAAGCGTGGGGTTGTGTCGAATCATGTTGCTGCGCGGACGGATGAAGCTGCCACATAGCGAGGTTGCCGTCAGCGTCGGCGGCCGCGAACTTGTTGCCGTAGTCGGAGAAGCGCACGCGGGTGACAACTTACTTGTCGTCAGAGACACTATGGTACAAGTATACTCACGAAGAACGGTCTAACAGAAGCGTGGGGTTGTGTCGAATCATGTTGTTGCGCGGAGGGATGGAGCTGCCACATAGTGAGGTTGCCGTCGAACTTATTGTCAGAGAGACTTTGGTGTATACTCACGAAGAACGGTCTGACAGAAGCGTGGGGTTGTGTCGAATCATGTTGCTGCGCGGACGGATGAAGCTACCACATAGTGAGGTTGCCGTCGAACTTATTGTCAGAGAGACTTTGGTGTATACTCACGAAGAACGGTCTAACAGAAGCGTGCAGTTGTGTCGAATCATGTTGCTGCGCGGACGGATGAAGCTGCCACATAGCCAGGTTGCCGTCAGCGTCGGCGGCCGCGAACTTGTTGCCGTAATCGGAGAAGCGCACGCGGGTGACATAACTTACTTGTCGTCAGACACTATGGTACAAGTATACTCACGAAGAACGGTCTAACAGAAGCGTGCGGTTGTGTCGAATCATGTTGCTGCGCGGACGGATGGAGCTGCCACATAGCGAGGTTGCCGTCAGCGTCGGCGGCCGCGAACTTGTTGCCGTAGTCGGGGAAGCGCACGCGGGTGACCTTGGCTGATTTGCTGTCAGAGACACCATGTCACAAGTATACTCACGAAGAACGGTCTAACAGAAGCGTGGGGTTGTGTCGAATCATGTTGCTGCGCGGACGGATGAAGCTGCCACATAGCGAGGTTGCCGTCAGCGTCGGCGGCCGCGAACTTGTTGCCGTAGTCGGAGAAACGCACGCGGGTGACCTTGGCGAAGGCGCCGGGTGCCCGCACGGACCACACGCACGACGAGTGGCCCCACTCCCACAGTTGGACGGAGCCGTCCGCGCCGCCCGTTAGGTCTGTGTAACAGTGATACCGCCTTATTCATAAGTCTGTTAACTTAGAAATACTATTAGTAAGGATGAACAATATTGCTTTGCTCTTCCGCGATACAGAATGTGTAGTTAATTAGTGTAACCCGCTATAATTACTTGCGTATTTTTTGCATAAATTTTCCCCAAAATACGCAAGTAATTATAGCGGGTTACACTAATTAAGTACACATTCTGTATCGCGGAAGAGCAAAGCAATATTGTTCATCCTTTAATATGGACTTCCGCAAAGTAACGCCTGATTCAATTAATTATTAGTAAGGAGACGTTTATGAATGAGAGGGTTACTCTTTAATTATGGGCCAGTGATATCCTGCGTTAATTGTGGTGAAACTAAAAGCCTTTACGGCATCGCAGGTTCAAAGTCACTGACTGATATACAGGGTGGAAAAAGATTTTGGGTCAGTGAGGGTAGCTATCAGATCCCGTGTCGCTACGTGAAAATGGTCTTAGAAGACCTTCCCGCGATTTTCAATTAAAGAAGATTAGCGTTTTCAGATTTTGGAAAAAGTATACAGGGTGCGAGGAAATGGTAATTTTTGACAAACTTTTTTTTTGATGCCAATCGATCCTGTTTCTGTTCAGGATCAAAAGCTGGTATGGGACTAAAAAAAAATTTTCGGCTAGAAAAGCCGCAAATCGGGATTTAAAATTCCCATACAAATTGTATGAAAATTTAAATATTTATCACACCTAATTTTTTTATGCCAATCGATTCCATTCCTATTCAGTACCAATAGTTTCCTAGGGGTCAACTTACGGCAACGTAAAAAAAAACAAAAATAAAAAAAAGCTGTTTTCATACATTGACTATGGGAAAAAAGTGAAAATTTATTACATTATCTGTGACGCTAATTAATGTTGCTAATGATTTCATACAGTATTATTATTATCATTAAGCATAGGATGACTAATTATCGTGACAGATAAAATAATTAAGGTTTGACTTTTTTTTCCATAGTAAAAGTATGAAAACGGTTTTCTTGAAATTTTGGATTTTTTGTACATTGCCATAAGTTGACCCGTAGGAAACTCTTGGTACTGGGTAGGAATGGAATCGATAGACATAAAAAAATAAGGGTGAAAAATAATTTTTAATTTTCATGCAATTTGTATGAGAATTTAAAATCTCGATTTGTGGCTTTTCTAGCCGAAAATTTTTGTTTGGTCCCATATAAGCTTTTGATCCTGAACAGAAACAGGATCGATTGGCATAAAAAAAAAAGTTTCTCAAAAATGACCATTTCCTCGCACCCTGTATACTTTTTCCAAATTCAGAAAACGCTAATCTTCTTTAATTGAAAATCGCGGGAAGGTCTTCTAAGACCATTTTCGCATAGCTACACGGGATCTGGTAGCTGCCCTCACTGACCCAAAATCTTTTTCCACCCTGTATAATTATTACATTAGAAAAATTGTGCCAGTCTTTAGTGTCTATGAGACAATTTGTCGATATCGCATGCAGCCGATAATAGCGGTCAAAGAGTAAACATAGCAAGTAGTTTCTCATGGAACGAATATAATCTAAATATCTAACATTTTGCCGCTAACAAAATAGTAACTGCCTCTAGTAGTCTGCTTGTCAATTACCTAAATAGTATGTACTTACACAATGGTTGTGAAGGGTGAGCTGCCATACGTTTGATGTTATCAATTTTGTGTTTCAGCACCTACACATAAATTGGCATTTAACATATTTTAAAAAAAACACCGTTCCATACTACACATAGTGCATAAAAAAAGAAATCGTGTACGAGTTTAAAAAGGATTGATGAACAAATTAGTATTTTGTGTTAAATAGACACCGGCGATAACATGCTTTATTTATAGGTTATACAGGCACGGACAACACAAACATACAAAAGCACCGAACGACAATACCAACGCACATATACCTAAAAAAGGACAAAATAAATCGGTCGACGGCTACAGGATCTGCTACAATGAATCTCGAGTGAAAAAAATCATAAATCCAAAAACAAAGAGCGATGTTTGATGACGAACCGAAATCTACGAAACCTGGTCAAATAAAAATAAACCTGCGAAAACTAAGAAACTGGTAGCAGTAAACAAAATGAACATCGAGCTGAAAAGTGCAAATCACTGGTTCAGAAAGTGACTGTAAGTGAACGAGACTGGCTAGGGTTGTCACTGACCGGTTTCATGAGAAGCTTCGAACGGTGGAGCACCAGGCGACAGTATTTCGCGTCGTGGCAACCCGGGAACTGCAAGCCCTTCACCTGCGATCAACGCTCAGTTACGACGCGAACCACATTACAGAGTTATTCTATGTGAGAAGAGTAGTATGTGAGAACCGACGGGACATTGTGCTAGGCTCGGTGTTAACTAGTTTTTTATTATCATGATCGACCCTGCGTTCAGTGCGTACCGATATTTAGCTGTCGGCAAATAGAAGTAAAGGTAAGCACGAGCGAAGCCCCGCAAAGACGACACGTATACAGATAACGTCACGTACATACACAAAATCCACACCACGTTAGTATCGCTGTGAACGAATTAATGTCATTTAATTATAAAACCACGAAGTGAATATCGCGAGTGCGCAAGCAGACTGCGCGCAAATATTAGTGCAACTTATACACGTCTCGTATTAAGAGGGCAATCTGCAGCAGCTTTGTAGGCCCACTCGTGGTGCATTCAGGCGATATGGACGCAACTGGCAGTTATGTAAACGGGAACAGTATGCAGACGGGACAGCGCTATGCATAATATACAGGGTGTTTTTTTTTCGACCGTTCAAATTCTACGTAGCTAGTGAATGTGTAGGTCATACTGACCAACTTTTACTATGGGGACAAAGTCGAAATCGCGAAAAAAAAATCAGCTGTTTCATACAAATTGGCGGCATTACGCCGGCCGAAATGTATGAAACAGCTGATTTTTTTTTCGCGATTTCGACTTTGTCCCCATAGTAAAAGTTGGTGAGTATGACCTACACATTCACTACGTAGAATTTGAACGGTCGAAAAAAAAACACCCTGTATAGTACTGTCTCACCCATATTCCGTCGCCGCAAGACCATCCGGTACTAGCATGTTAACCGGCTTAGGTCCACTTACACAATTCAGGATTATGCAACTAACCAGAGGTTAAACGGTTAAGTGTCAAAAACGTATTGACTTAACCAGTTATCCCCGTGTTAGTTGATTAACCCTATATTGTGCAAGTTGGCCCACGTGTATGCTATTTTACGGACATTGATTCGTTCGACAGCTACCCGTTTTGTGCATTAGTAATGTCATCCACGTACTGTGACGATATACACTTCGTGGCCAGTTGGCTTAGTACTTGAGTGGCTTGCCCGCCGCTCCAGCTGTCAATCAAGTCATTATTTACAACAATCAGTCGTTTATACACTATAGCATTCCATTGCATTCATTTAATTCATACTGTCGAGGCTATGTTAATGATTAACTTAAGCTATCAGGACTGTTAAAACCATCAGGACATTCGTATATTATCCTTAGGTATATTATCCAATGATTAATTTCCTTGAAACCGTACCTTAATAGTTTGTTATATTATATTAAATACATAGTAATATTACATACCAATGATCAATCCCAATTTGTATTAGTTGTTTTAGTAGAATGATTCCTTTAGCTATAAAATAATTTCAATGTTGTTTTCGGCAATTAGTGCGTTATTATGCTACTGGCTGTCGAGCTTGCGAGGTTAGATAAGGCACCGACAATTCATGTTACGAATTATTTTAATTGGTAAAATTATTATTATATTCATATACATATGAAAGACTGTAAAATATTGCCGGAGAAAGTGCATATCCCTTAGGTATATAGTCAGTATAAGGTTTCTTTTTCACATTTGTATATCGGCGATAGATAGATTATATATCAATTAATTGAACAGCCTTTTCCTTAGAAAGTACAATAATATTTGTATATATTTAGGATTACTTCATCTTTCAATGTCCGATCGGCTCAAGCCGTTCGAAAAAAGCTCATCAAAGTTCTTACATTGTCCTAAATTGACAAATTGTCATCTGACATGGCGTTGCGGTATCCTAGTCAAAACGAGGCGCTTTTTTCGATTGGCTATTGCCGATCAGCTAGATCAGACTTGGTCAAATCGACGACAACAACGTACGCTAAGTTTTGAGCAAAACTGTAGCACTTAGCTTCTTATACGTTGTTGCCGTCAAGATGGAAAAAGAGCAGTTGTCTTCATCATAATGGCTGTGAAAGTAAGTTTATCACGTTAATACTGACAGAGTTAAGGATACTTACAACACTAGCACCTCGTCCCGTCTGGCTGGCCATACCGACCGGGATCTGTGGCGCGTTGGGATTCAGCGGTGAACTGTTACCCGTGCCCGGCACGGAACCGTTGTTCGGCCTGCGAAAGTCACTTCATTCAATAAAATATTTATTTATTTATTTAGAATTTATTGCACAAAAGAACAGCTTAATGTACAGTCGAGGAAATTGAATGTTTAGCACTTTGCGGTTCAAGTTAAATTATTTGTGTTGTATGTACTAAGCACGTCCAACGTAAAGTGAGCCATAAACTGCTAAACATTCAATTTCCTCGACCGTACAAAGGCGGATCTTAATGCTATGAGGTATTCTCTGCCAGTCACCCTTAAGGCAAAGCAGTAAAGATTGTAGGCGGTGCATTTGGAAACACGTAGTAAACTATTAATACATACCTGTGATATACATAAATATACACCGTGTTTTTATTGATTTCCGTTAAATTAAAGGGAAGCTTGTTTAGGTCAGAAATAATAAATTTCTCTAAGAAACTAGTATCTAAACTCTTATTGTTATTGAGTTATTAAAAAAATAAGTTTAATGTCTGAACAAGTGTATTGCAACCTTTATTACATCCTAATTAAACTTATTTTGACATGTGTCGTCAGTCACCTGAGATCTTATTCTTAAGGTTCTCTCACACTTGCCATTTCAATTATTAAAAACGAAAAATATTTTTTTTACGAAATGAACAAAAGCCGATATATCAACTTCTATTAATGTTCCAAGTAATCTGTCCAATTTAACGGAAATCAATAAAAACACGGTGTATACATACAAAAGTGAAAATGTCAAAATGTCATGGCAAGAATGTGATTGTGACTTAATGGTCTCATCGGAATATCAGCGCTGGCTCACGCTAGCAACATGCTGAGATGAGACCATTTCGTGGCACCTTTTCTTTCTCTTTTGTGTACTGTCTTATTTACTTCGTCCTTTAATGTGTGTCATGAATAAATTAATTTCTATTAATATTAATAGTTAAAGGCTTAATGAAAATACAAACTATATGGGTAACTTCTTAACACAAAAATGTGACGTTAAATTCTGTTCCACCTCGCTGTCGTCGGCCCAGTAGCGACACGTCCACGCTGTCCTACTGTCTCACCTGTCCTGGTGCTGTATGAGCAGGAAGCCGGTATCTGGCAGCGCGGCTGGGTCAGCGGCGAGTGCCAGCAGGTCCACCTCGCTGTCCTCGGCCCAGCTTGCACCCCGCAATAAGAGCGACACGTCCACTGTCCTACTGTCTCACCTGTCCTGGTGCTGTATGAGCAGGAAGCCGGTATCTGGCAGCGCGGCTGGGTCAGCGGCGAGTGCCAGCAGGTCCACCTCGCTGTCCTCGGCCCAGCTTGCACCCCGCAATAAGAGCGACACGTCCACTGTCCTACTGTCTCACCTGTCCTGGTGCTGTATGAGCAGGAAGCCGGTATCTGGCAGCGCGGCTGGGTCAGCGGCGAGTGCCAGCAGGTCCACCTCGCTGTCCTCGGCCCAGCTTGCACCCCGCAATAAGTGACACGTCCACTGTCCTACTGTCTCACCTGTCCTGGTGCTGTATGAGCAGGAAGCCGGTATCTGGCAGCGCGGCTGGGTCAGCGGCGAGTGCCAGCAGGTCCACCTCGCTGTCCTCGGCCCAGCTTGCACCCCGCAATAAGTGACACGTCCACTGTCCTACTGTCTCACCTGTCCTGGTGCTGTATGAGCAGGAAGCCGGTATCTGGCAGCGCGGCTGGGTCAGCGGCGAGTGCCAGCAGGTCCACCTCGCTGTCCTCGGCCCAGCTTGCACCCCGCAATAAGAGCGCCACGTCCACTGTCCTACTGTCTCACCTGTCCTGGTGCTGTATGAGCAGGAAGCCGGTATCTGGCAGCGCGGCTGGGTCAGCGGCGAGTGCCAGCAGGTCCACCTCGCTGTCCTCGGCCCAGCTTGCACCACGCAATAAGGACACGTCCACTGTCCTACTGTCTCACCTGTCCTGGTGCTGTATGAGCAGGAAGCCGGTATCTGGCAGCGCGGCTGGGTCAGCGGCGAGTGCCAGCAGGTCCACCTCGCTGTCCTCGGCCCAGCTTGCACCCCGCAATAAGAGCGACACGTCCACTGTCCTACTGTCTCACCTGTCCTGGTGCTGTATGAGCAGGAAGCCGGTATCTGGCAGCGCGGCTGGGTCAGCGGCGAGTGCCAGCAGGTCCACCTCGCTGTCCTCGGCCCAGCTTGCACCCCGCAATAAGAGCGCCACGTCCACTGTCCTACTGTCTCACCTGTCCTGGTGCTGTATGAGCAGGAAGCCGGTATCTGGCAGCGCGGCTGGGTCAGCGGCGAGTGCCAGCAGGTCCACCTCGCTGTCCTCGGCCCAGCTTGCACCCCGCAATAAGAGCGACACGTCCACTGTCCTACTGTCTCACCTGTCCTGGTGCTGTATGAGCAGGAAGCCGGTATCTGGCAGCGCGGCGGGGTCAGCGGCGAGTGCCAGCAGGTCCACCTCGCTGTCCTCGGCCCAGCTTGCACCCCGCAATAAGAGCGACACGTCCACTGTCCTACTGTCTCACCTGTCCTGGTGCTGTATGAGCAGGAAGCCGGTATCTGGCAGCGCGGCTGGGTCAGCGGCGAGTGCCAGCAGGTCCACCTCGCTGTCCTCGGCCCAGCTTGCACCCCGCAATAAGAGCGACACGTCCACTGTCCTACTGTCTCACCTGTCCTGGTGCTGTATGAGCAGGAAGCCGGTATCTGGCAGCGCGGCTGGGTCAGCGGCGAGTGCCAGCAGGTCCACCTCGCTGTCCTCGGCCCAGCTTGCACCCCGCAATAAGAGCGCCACGTCCACTGTCCTACTGTCTCACCTGTCCTGGTGCTGTATGAGCAGGAAGCCGGTATCTGGCAGCGCGGCTGGGTCAGCGGCGAGTGCCAGCAGGTCCACCTCGCTGTCCTCGGCCCAGCTTGCACCACGCAATAAGAGCGACACGTCCACTGTCCTACTGTCTCACCTGTCCTGGTGCTGTATGAGCAGGAAGCCGGTATCTGGCAGCGCGGCTGGGTCAGCGGCGAGTGCCAGCAGGTCCACCTCGCTGTCCTCGGCCCAGCTTGCACCCCGCAATAAGAGCGCCACGTCCACTGTCCTACTGTCTCACCTGTCCTGGTGCTGTATGAGCAGGAAGCCGGTATCTGGCAGCGCGGCTGGGTCAGCGGCGAGTGCCAGCAGGTCCACCTCGCTGTCCTCGGCCCAGCTTGCACCCCGCAATAAGAGCGCCACGTCCACTGTCCTACTGTCTCACCTGTCCTGGTGCTGTATGAGCAGGAAGCCGGTATCTGGCAGCGCGGCTGGGTCAGCGGCGAGTGCCAGCAGGTCCACTTCGCACTCGTCCTCGGCCCAGCTTGCGCCACCACGCAATAAGAGCGATACGTCCATCTCTTGGACTTCGCGGGCCGTTGCCACCGCCAGTAAAGCACCACCGACCTGAAAAAGCATCACTATAGTAGCTAGTCGTTTTTTTTTTTTCAAAACGAACGTTTGAAACGGGAATTTGAGGGTCGATTCGGTAGTAGTCACGCCTGAAAAATATCCTCATACGGATATATCACTAGTCTAGAGTCATTGGAATAGGCAACCAGGGCGAGGTTCCCGCTCGCTTCAGCTGTGAGAATGCAAATGTGAGAACGCAATTTTGAACCCCGTTGTATAAACTAGAACAACGACTCTTCTATTTAACATTTGGATGATCCTGACCGGTTTATGTAGATGCCAGGTCTCTTCTGGTATGAAAGGCATCCTAGACAGGACCCGCTGCTCATTTCAGCTGTGATGGACATTATTCGATACCAGGTGAATGCATCATACCAACTCACCCCGTTAAGTACGAAAGCAACTATAGAGTCATGTTCTTTATGGATAATCCTGACTGGGTTATGTAGATCGTCTCCGGGTCTCTGTTGGTTGGGATAGCAGCCAAAACGAGACCCGCCGCTCGCTTCAGAGGTGTGTCACATTGTTCAACACCGGGAGAACGCATCTTCTAATCCGGAAGTGTACAGAATACCAACTCACCCGGTTAAGGCAGAAAGCAGCTATAGAGTCCTGTTCCTTATGGATAATCCTGATTGGGTTATGTAGATCGTCTCCTGGTCTCTGCTGGTTGGGAAGGCAGCCAGGACGGGGCTCGCCACTTGCTTCAGACGTGAAGCACATTGTTTAACACCGCTAGAACACATCTTCTAATTCTGATGTGTACAGAATACCAACTCACTCGGTTGAGGCAGAAAGCAGCTATAGAGTCCTGTTCCTTATGGATAATCCTGACTGGGTTATGTAGATCGTCTCCTGGTCTCAGCTGGTTGGAAAGGCAGCCAAAACGAACCTCGCTGCTCGCTTCTACCGGGAAGCACATTGTTCAACATCAGGAGAACGCATCTTCTAATCCTGAAGTGTATAGAATACCAACTCACCCGGTTGAGACAGAAAGCAGCTATAGAGTCCTGTTCCTTATGGATAATCCTGACTGGGTTATGTAGATCGTCTCCTGGTCTCTGCTGGTTGGAAAGGCAGCCAGGACGGGGCTCGCCACTTGCTTCAGGCGTGAAGCACATTGTTCAACATCGGCAGAACGCATCTTCTAATCCTGAAGTGTACAGAATACCAACTCACCCGGTTGAGACAGAAAGCCGCTATAGAGTCCTGTTCCTTATGGATAATCCTGACTGGGTTATGTAGATCGTCTCCAGGTCTCTGCTGGTTGGAAAGGCAGCCGGGACGGGGCTCGCCACTTGCTTCAGACGTGAAGCACATTGTTTAACACCGCTAGAACGCATCTTCTAATCCTGAAGTGTACAGAATACCAACTCACCCGGTTGAGACAGAAAGCCGCTATAGAGTCCTGTTCCTTATGGATGATCCTGACTGGGTTATGTAGATCGTCTCCTGGTCTCTGCTGGTTGGAAAGGCAGCCAAAACTAAGCTCGCTGCTCGCTTCAACCGTGAAACACATATGTCAACATCGGGAGAACGCATCTTCTAATCCTGAAGTGTATAGAATACCAACTCACCCGGTTGAGGCAGAAAGCAGCTATAGAGTCCTGTTCCTTATGGATGATCCTGACTGGGTTATGTAGATCGTCTCCAGGTCTCTGCTGGTTGGGAAGGCAGCCAGGACGGGGCTCGCCACTTGCTTCAGCTGTGAGAGACATTGTTCGACGCCGAGAGAACACAGCGCGGATGAATATTTCCTGAAAAGATGTTTCGTTGAGATTTTCGTGCTTTTAAGTAAATTTAGATGACGCAATTATAACCTCGTAAGGTCTATACATACAAGAGAAATATCCAAAATCTGTCAATGCAAGTTTTACCTACCTTACAGGCAATAAAGTTAATTTTAGTTTGTTCGAAATTTTTTAGGACACAACAAAAATTTAAATTTGTTCGTTGTAAATAAGTGCTACAGGTAGGACCATGAGCCTTACGAGGCTAATACCTATGATTGAATTGACGAGACAAACTAAAAATTTAAAAAGCTGAAGCTAAAATGTGTGTTCTATAAGTCTATTTGCGACATCCATTCCAAATTAATAATATTCATTTTTTCATATTATAATTAGAAAGTCGTTGAAGATATATTAACTTTACTAGAAAAGCGAAACTTTAAAGGCTGAATTTTCATAAACTCAAAGGGAATTGTATTACCTGAACTAATTCCTGACGAACGAGAAAACTCCATAATCGTCTCGCGGGCGCGGTGCTAAATAGATTCGAGTTGAACGGCGTGTTATGTTTTTCTAATAAACATCTGAAAACAATAAATCGTTTTAATACATAGGTACCGTTTTAATACATTCTAAAACTATGCACATATGATCACATCCTTTTTAATATGTTTTGTAGTGGGAATAATGTGTGACAGGAAAGGAAATTTAATTATCTATAAATAATCCCTTCTTTGTTATTTTACCATTTGTGGATCTTAGTTTTAGTAACTACTGCATAGATCAGCCATTCTCAAAGTGCTCCGCGGAGCACTAAGCCCTAGCTGTACGCGTCTTTCCAAAATGGCCTTGAACGTCCTTCATCCATTTAAAACATACTCATGCGGCTACCTACACAGTTATAAAAACAAAATGACGCAATAGTGGAGGCCTAATAACAAGAGTGATGAAAAACAATAAATAGTTTCATACCTCCTATTAAACATTTTTTTTTTCATTGAACTCGTGACCGTTGATTCCAAGATGATTGTTAGTAAAGGTGCGTTTAAACCAAAAGAGCATTCGCTGTTCTAGCGCCCGTTCTAAGAAATCAACCAATCACGTTTTGAGTACCGATCGAATTTCGTAGAGTGGGAGGTTAGAACAGCGAATGCTCTTTTAGTTTAACCGCACCTTAATATAATAGTAGAATAGTAGCGGTGCAGGCATCAGCCGCGAAAGCTGATCACGTGGGTTCCATTCCCACCTCGCACGTTGGTGATCTTGGTCGTTTTTTAGGGTTCCGTAGCCAAAATGGCAAAAACGGAACCCTTATAGATTCGTCATGTCCGTCTGTCCGTCTGTCACAGCCGATTTACTCGGAAACTATAAATGCTACAGTAACGAAATTTGGTAAGGATATGTGTTGTATGAACCGCTACAGGATTATGATACTAAATTGTAAAAAAAACCATTGGGGTGGGGGCCCTCCATACATGTAACTGAGGGATAGAAATTTTTTTTTAGTTGTATATAAGCGTGTGGGGTATTAATAGAAAGGTCTTTGAAAATGATATGAAGGTTTATTAATCTTATTTTTATTTAAGCAAATCGTTTTTGAGATATCAGCTATCAAAGTCTGAAAAATGTGTCCCCCCCCCCTGTATTTTTTAAACTACGCGATATAAAATTCTAAAAAAAATATATGTTATGCACATTAATAAACTCTACCAACGATTTTTAGTTTGATTAAATTATCTCCTATAGGTTTTGAGGTAGGTTGATTTAACTGTATTTTTTTAATAATAAATTGATAATGGTACGGAACCCTTTGCGCGCGAGTCCGACTCGCACTTGGCCAGTTTTTCTTTGGTAATTTTGGTATATGACTTCTAATATTTATAATTTAAATAGTAGAATACTTAACCAATTATAATTTATTTTATATTTGGAGTACCATCAAAAATTTCACATTCTAATAGGATTCCGTCGAGTTTGAGAACGGTATAGAGCTTTACCGGCGTAAGGCAGCGTGTACGGTCGGGCTTGTTGTTGCTAGCTCTATTGTAACGGTGACACAAAAGAGTTTGAGAGCCCCCTGGTATAGAGCTTACCTGTACTTATTAATAGGGGGACCAGCGGGCAATTGTTCCGGGAAGCATCCCGGAATATAGTCGGGCGGCGGCGCGCGGGACTCCAGAGTTTCTGTCAGTTGCTGCTGCCACTGATCCACTCGACGTAAGGCGGCGTGTACGGTCGGGCTTGTTGTTGCTAGCTCTATAGTAACAGTGACACAAAAGAGTTTGAGAGCCCCCTGGTATAGAGTTTACCTGTACTTATTAATAGGGGGACCAGCGGGCAACTGTTCTGGGAAGCACCCCGGAATATAGTCGGGCGGCGGCGCGCGGGACTCCAGAGTTTCTGTCAGTTGCTGCTGCCACTGATCCACTCGACGTAAGGCGGCGTGCACGGTCGGGCTTGTTGTTGCTAGCTCTGTTGTAAAGGTGACAAAAGAAAAGACGCATTATAATATTAGTTCTTATTCATAAAAGTCTAACTTAGCAAGCCGATAAGTATTACCCTTCGTGTTTTTCACCGGATGGTCTTATTGGATGATCAGCGCTGGCTTGCGCCAGCATCACGCTGAGATGAGACCATTTAGTGACTTTGGTTATTTCTGTTTTGTTAGTATAGTATGCGTCTTTGTTTAGTTAAGTGTCACAAAGTCTGCGAATAAATGATTATTCTATTATGTTCTATTGTTCGTCCCTTTTCTTATAGACATTGATAAGACCGAAACGAACAAGCAATACTTATATGCTTACGTTTAGTTAGGTGACGTTTATGAATAAGACTTATTCTCGGGTCGATATTACGCTTGAACGAAGAAAGAGCGCCACTCGTGCCAGTGAATGGAAAAAACTGTCTTCTGTTTCTCATCCTCAACATATGGGATACTTATAAAATATAAAGACTGCAAAAGCTAAATCTACAAATAGCTTTCCTTTTTTGTCCTTTTATCTAATTTAAACAATTTATTATTAGACCTAAC
Organism: Thaumatotibia leucotreta; assembly: GCA_025490895.1. Taxonomy (NCBI): domain Eukaryota; kingdom Metazoa; phylum Arthropoda; class Insecta; order Lepidoptera; family Tortricidae; genus Thaumatotibia; species Thaumatotibia leucotreta. The sequence continues at coordinate 30,496 of JALPQI010030484.1, read as the reverse complement.
ATCTTAATTTATAGATTTTAAATTAACACATCGAATAAAAAAAAACATATCAATCGCGTTTTTGGTTACTGAAGTAACTAATATTTATACTAAAATTATATATCACACGGGTTACTCAAGTTTTTTAAGTCGGAAACACGTCTCCGTCGCGCAGCCATGGCGATTAGCTCTTGAGGAAGTTACTCATATACTGACAGAAACACCGAGTAGTATCGACTTAAAAAAGTGAGTAACCTGCTGCATGAAATATAATTTTAGTACGAATAAGTCTGACGAGAGTTTTGTACAGACTAATATTTATAATCCAAAATTTCATTAATCAAATGCGTCAACACTAGATTACTGAATCGTCGATAAATTATAGGTAAATTACTGTAAATACAGGTAATTACTGGAATGAATAAAATTAATGACTTCTATCATTGTGTGTATGCGGTCGTTCTATATCAACCTGTATCTACTGTAATTTTGACATCCACACATGGGTACTTTCTGCCAATTACTCGATCCATTCGTGTTAGCTTTCGTGAATTTACTTGTAGAATAGTAATAGCTCAATAAGGACGAAGTGTCATTACCTGACATCTCAATCCCGCAGAGTTGCAGGAAGTGCTGCAACTTTTGTTGTGAGAGCCTCAGTACAGCCACCCGCATCAGCACCCACGAATAAGAGTCCGGGTCGGAGTGCTCCGTGTTCACTAGTTTGGTGCGCTTCGATTCCCTGTTTAATGTGTTTGACGTATTTAGAAGCTATTTCACTATCCCCGAATAAAATGTGTCTGTCAGACCAATATTAGCTTTTTATAATATATATCTGGGGAAAATTATAGCGATCATTTGACCATAGTTATGCAAAAACCGACCAAATTTGTTTTTTTGACAATCTGACTTAAGCTTTAACACATTGAGTTTGGTTGCGTTGTGCATTGACAAATAATCAAAGTTCGTCGTTTTCTGTATAACTACGCCAACTACGGTCATTTCATCTGGCAGATATATGTATCCGGCGATTGTGAATGTTATAAATACTGTTGATAATGTCATTGCCTATAAATTAAAATGAAAGTGATCGGCTTATGATAGTCCCGTGTTTATAGTTTGTCGTCGTAGCCGTCACGTACTGACAAGTATGCATGTGCAAAAATAACGCGTGGTTCTGCGGTCAATGCGGTTATGATTTACATTTCAGAAAAGTGCTATTAAAACTTACAGGAACGTACCGTATTATCTACCTTAAACATCTCATTTATAGTTTACATTTTAATAGGGATGATGACTGTAGTTAATAGTACATTACTATAGAGGACGGGAAACAAAGGGATACAGGCCAAGTAGATATATCTGGCCGAAGGAACTGAGGCCAGATAGGAATACGCGGCCTGTAACCCTGTTTCTCGCCGAGATTTGTATAGTGCTTTTCTCAAACTTGCCATGAAATAAAACGAACTGATTTCGCCGAACCATACTATTTGATTTGTAAATAAACCAATAGTATAGTATTGTACAATATGCGTACAACATTAAAAAAAAAAACATTCGCGCCTAATTTTTTTTTTAATCTGTTTGAGGTATCCTTTTACCTGGTGGTATAGACATTAGTTCTTAGGTATTTTTTTTTCTGCGGCTGAATGTCAAAACATAGTGTCATTAGTGTCACAATTTGACGTTTCAAAACAAAAGACAGTTTGTTTGCAGTCCTAGGTGTGAAATAAATACATGAAATCTCTTTACATATCATCTTAGCATATGCCACCGGATAGATAGTATTTCCGGGTTTAATTTAAAGTAAGTAACATCAACATTCCGTAGCAAGTTTGAGAAAAATAAATTATTTAACATTATGCACGACATAATACACGAAGAAATTATTACTAGATTTGTAGATTGCTGTAATTTTGTACAGAACTTCTATTTAATAAATTGAAAACAATTTAAAAGAGTAGGTCATTTGGCACTACTCAAACGTGACGTCACTTTTGAGTATTTCATATAAAATTTCATAGTGGTGATCGTTTTGACAGTTCGAAAAAAGATGCTGATTTGACTTGCGAGTCATCATGCCTATTGCTCTAGAAGCCGCTGGCTCTTCGCCCGAAATTGCTCTAATTTTGGCTCCACCATAGACGAATAGTTATAGACCTGACATTACAAAGACATCAATGCGAGTGCCAATATGATATATCGATAAATTACACTATTTACCTGGCCGGGTTGGTATCAAATATGTCATCATCGTCCGCTTCACTGCCGCTGTCATCGGGGTCCTCGGCTCCAGATTCCGCCGAATCGTAATCACAATTCTCTGGATCTTGTTCGGGGGTCGGCTGTAAAAGACGATTATAAAATCAGATTCACATTTCAGATTGAAGATAGCTTCTTACTCCGTGAAACCGCTTATAAATTCCAACCGGCCTAACCAGATTAGCGGTTCATACAGTCAAGAGCATAAATATGTATACAATTTTTTATCTTATGCCGTGAAAATAAGGTGCAAAAGTGTATACATATTTTTGCCCTTGACTGTACGGTTAGCAGAGCGGCGATACCCATTTTATAAATGAATTTATCTCAACAACAGGGTACAGATGTAATGAACAATGTTTTTCCTTGGTATTGTCAAGGAGACGTCGAAATTTATCTTTCTGTCAATTAGCTTTAATGCAATGGTTACTAAAGTTAATTGAGACAGCAATATGAATTCGGACATTTCCGTAAAAAGCCGATGAGAAAGAATCATGTCCAAGGATGAACAATATTGCTTTGCTCTTCCGCGATACAGAATGTGTAGCTAATTAGTGTAACCCGCTATAATTACTTGCGTATTTTTTGCATGCAATTAATTTTCCCACCCTCCCACCGCAAAAATAAATACGCAAATAACTATAACAAACCACCACCAATAACACTATACTCGACACGTGTTTCGCCTCTCTACGAGGCATCATCAGGAGTTGACGATGTTGTCGGTCTGGTATCCGGCAACAGAATGAGCTGTCCTGTCTGGTCGGCCATATTTATAACCTCACCCTGACCCCGCCCCCTACCCCCTTCTCCCCCCCTGGCAACGGAAAAAATTCTTAATAACGGCGATGACGCAACATTCAGCTGCTCGTTAATAATTGAATATGGGCTTCCGCAAAGTAACGCCTGATTCAATTAATTACTTAAAGAATTATGTATCTATAGATTACAAATGTTTGGAGATTCAGTTGGTGGTGTGTGATAGACAAGAACAATATTAGTAACGAATCAAACAAGCTGATACCATGTTTTTGAGGGCCATCTTATGAAGCGCTGTTACCAACCTTCTTGCTGAAAGAACTATACATGGCCAGTCCATGTTACTAACCTTATTCAACAGGAACGTCAGTATACTGCAGTAGGGCGGCACGAATTGCTCCCTATAGGTGGGCCTGCCTTCCTGAATGTTCTTGTGCGGGACTCTCGCTTGTTGCTGAGAGAACTATACATGGCCAATACATGTTACTAACCTTATTCAACAGGAACGTCAGTATACTGCAGTAGGGCGGCACGAATTGCTCCCTATAGGTGGGCCTGCCTTCCTGAATGTTCTTGTGCGGGACTCTCGCTTGTTGCTGAGAGAACTATACATGGCCAGTACATGTTACTAACCTTATTCAACAGGAACGTCAGTATACTGCAGTAGGGCGGCACGAATTGCTCCCTATAGGTGGGCCTGCCTTCCTGAATGTTCTTGTGCGGGACTCTCGCTTCTTGCTGAGAGAACTATACATGGCCAGTACATGTTACTAACCTTATTCAACAGGAACGTCAGTATACTGCAGTAGGGCGGCACGAATTGCTCCCTATAGGTGGGCCTGCCTTCCTGAATGTTCTTGTGCGGGACTCTCGCTTGTTGCTGAGAGAACTATACATGGCCAGTACATGTTACTAACCTTATTCAACAGGAACGTCAGTATACTGCAGTAGGGCGGCACGAATTGCTCCCTATAGGTGGGCCTGCCTTCCTGAATGTTCTTGTGCGGGACTCTCGCTTCTTGCTGAGAGAACTATACATGGCCAGTACATGTTACTAACCTTATTCAACAGGAACGTCAGTATACTGCAGTAGGGCGGCACGAATTGCTCCCTATAGGTGGGCCTGCCTTCCTGAATGTTCTTGTGCGGGACTCTCGCTTGTTGCTGGGAGAACTATACATGGCCAGTACATGTTACCAACCTTATTCAACAGGAACGTCAGTATACTGCAGTAGGGCGGCACGAATTGCTCCCTATAGGTGGGCCTGCCTTCCTGAATGTTCTTGTGCGGGACTCTCGCTTGTTGCTGGGAGAACTATACATGGCCAGTACATGTTACCAACCTTATTCAACAGGAACGTCAGTATACTGCAGTAGGGCGGCACGAATTGCTCCCTATAGGTGGGTCTGCCTTCCTGAATGTTCTTGTGCGGGACTCTCGCTTGTTGCTGGGAGAACTATACATGGCCAGTACAGTCACCACATGGGAATGTTGAGCCACTTGGCAATGGATGCAATTTGGTCGTGTAATATTATGGGTTCGGTATTTTTCGTTAGTAGGCACGATCGCGACATGACCAAACACCGGTTTCACGGGGGCAAAAATGTACCAGTGCTAGTGATTTATTAAATATAGACTTAGTTTATCGATATCAATAAAAATATTTTTTTAACGATCATTATCATTACTAAACTAATGGCCAAGTTGGAATACGTTTAACTATGTGCAAACCTCTTTCATTTATACTTATCGCAACTATAAACAACCGACATCTGACATTGACTGTGTCGAGTCACTTTTGACAACCATTGAATCGTTGAATAATTTATCTAGTACCTACAACAATATTATTTTGCATTCCGATCAATTAAATCTACCTTTTTTTTTCTTAAGGCGGCTAAAAATGCCACGCAAGAAAAATTATCATTCACCTTCCTGGAAACCTGACCAGTGAGTAAATAGGGTGGCTGAACAAGTGCGATTATTGTTTCTTGCTGTAAATGATTTAATTGTTTATATAAAAAAGGTATTTCTGAAATCACCTAAAAGAATAAAAACATTTCACCAAATGTTACCGAACGTTCCTTTGCCACCACAGCCGACGATAATACGATGGGTAACATGGATGAAAGCGGCTTCTTATCATCATAAATATTTACCAGCAATCGAGCAAGTCGTACGAACGTTTAATAACAAAGAATCATCGTATATATTGAAAGCAAAGCGGGCAATGAATGATATAAACATTCTCAACGATTTCAAATGGATAGCCAACAATCTGTCCATCACACCAAGTACCATTGAAAAATTACAAACACAAAATTTGAGTCTAGAAGCCAGTTTGAATATTGTCCATAAGTTAAAAGTACCTACATAATTATATCAAGATTACGTTTGAATCCTCAAGGCAAAATTATCCACAAAAACTTCATTACAGTGTTAGAGAAAAACGTCGGCATTTCAACTTTAAAAACATTAAATTATTTGGTATCTGGAAAAGAAATAGAACCGAGTCATAAAACAGAAATTCATCAAAACTATAAATTGTTTGAATTTGCTCCAATTACTACAGTTGACCTAGAAAGGTCGTTTAGTTGGCTAAAATGTATATTGTCACCCAGGCGACGAAGATTAAAGTCTGTAAATGTAGAAAAAATGTTGATTGTATATTTTGAAAATTATATTAAATATTAAAGATAGTTAATTCCTCAAACAGTTTATTTTTGTGCATGTAGTTTTCTTCTTCATTCAAATTCTTGAAATTACACAACGGTTGTACGTCATTTTTATCGATATCAAATAATAAAATTAGTTTAATGTGTCCTCGCACTATTGAACGTCAGTACAGATTTGCCCCCGCGAAACCGGTGTTTGGACATGACCGATGTTTCCCCGATGATATGTCAGTCAAATACGAATCTTTGTTCCGTCAAAATTTCAGTATGTCAAAACTAGTTGAAATAATAAAAATTTCTTTGTCTACGAGACTTAAGGATTAGTCATCGGCCATTATTAAACGCTAGATGTCGTTGTTACTAGAGGAAACTGGATAACGACTGTTCTTCATAGATTTGTCTAAAACCGTTTAGTAATTTATTCGTATTTGCTTCAAATCGGATGCCATGATTTATCTGACATTAATAGGCGAGGCATATTTTCCATTCAAGATCAAGATATTTATATGAATAGGCATGTTATCGAGCAATTTTAAATTATTTTCTTCATTGAAAGAGACAAATTTAATGCTATTGCTGTCTTTATTATCATTCGTTACAGCTCAGTTGACGTTAGTTAAAAACTTATGTAATGTAACCTTTGTAGAAATATGGTAGGTAACCTTTGACAATCTACCTATAATCTGTCAGTAGTCATAAAAATGTTTAATAGAAACTTGATAGTTTCTGACTGAAATTCTAACTTTGAAAAAATACTTGTTAGGGACAGCCGTGTTAAAAGGAAAGTGAACGAAATTACCATCAGGACTCTGAAATTAGATTGACGTCTCCAGGTCTAAAGCGGATGTTATAACGTAACTATAGTAACGTCAGCTTCCGGAAAAATAGCGATCAATCATTGGTTAAACATTTTTGTTATTACGTAACCATGGTAATGTCACCTTCTGATGAATACGCGAGCGGTCATTGGCTAACCGTAGCAACGCCCGCCTTATTGGTCAGCAGAGTTCGGCCAAAGTCGTGATACCAGCCTCATAAGAGTTCGGAACCCGATTTGTATTATTCGACCAAGTTACGAACAGTGGCAAGTGGCTCAACAATCCCGTGTGGTGACTGTACATGTTACTAACCTTATTCAACAGGAACGTCAGTATACTGCAGTAGGGCGGCACGAATTGCTCCCTATAGGTGGGTCTGCCTTCCTGAATGTTCTTGTGCGGGACTCTCGCTTGTTGCTGGGAGAACTATACATGGCCAGTACATGTTACTAACCTTATTCAACAGGAACGTCAGTATACTGCAGTAGGGCGGCACGAATTGCTCCCTATAGGTGAGCCTGCCTTCCTGAATGTTCTTGTGCGGGACTCTCGCTTCTCGCTGAGAGAACTATACATGGCCAGTACATGTTCCTAACCTTATTCAACAGGAACGTCAGTATACTGCAGTAGGGCGGCACGAATTGCTCCCTATAGGTGGGCCTGCCTTCCTGAATGTTCTTGTGCGGGACTCTCGCTTCTCGCTGAGAGAACTATACATGGCCAGTACATGTTACTAACCTTATTCAACAGGAACGTCAGTATACTGCAGTAGGGCGGCACGAATTGCTCCCTATAGGTGGGCCTGCCTTCCTGAATGTTCTTGTGCGGGACTCTCGCTTCTCGCTGAGAGAACTATACATGGCCAGTACATGTTACTAACCTTATTCAACAGGAACGTCAGTATACTGCAGTAGGGCGGCACGAATTGCTCCCTATAGGTGAGCCTGCCTTCCTGAATGTTCTTGTGCGGGACTCTCGCTTCTCGCTGAGAGAACTATACATGGCCAGTACATGTTACTAACCTTATTCAACAGGAACGTCAGTATACTGCAGTAGGGCGGCACGAATTGCTCCCTATAGGTGGGCCTGCCTTCCTGAATGTTCTTGTGCGGGACGGTGGGCCCGAGTCCCAGTAGGCGCATGTTGAGGAGCGCTCGCTTCTCGCGGAGTGATGACCAGACGGAGGTGCCCTCTGTGCGTTCTACAAGTTTTGGCTGTAAAATAAATATTACACATAAATCCAGTGCTAAAATTAAAACTTACATGTACATTCAATCTCACGCTATTTTGTGCCATAGGCCTTAACTAAAGTAGTACAGAGTTGTGCTGTTCTTAAGAATGCTCAAATTTGTATAGAGGATTTTCTCAAACGAGTAGGTTTCTCATACCAGGGACCGGAACCGTTATTTTCTCCATACAAAAATAACGGTACTTTTTTCGTTCTTTTTTGTTCTTCGGTATATAAACTGTAAGTTAGTGGAGTAATTTAAAAGTATGATATTGCAAATTACATAAAATATTGAGCAGCATAAAGAGTACAAAACATTTAAAAATATTGGGCTATTTTGAGGTTTTTGTAAAATACCGGTTATGGTCCCTGTCTCATACACGCACGCCTTGAGATATCATTAAAGTTACCTGTGGCGGGGCCGGTGCGGTGGTAAGTAACCGTCTAAGTCCACCGCCGAATAATCTGGAGTGTACTCTAGCATCGGCCGTATGCGCTGCCAGCCGGTACAGTAAATGAGCGTCGCGTGCCGCTAACGCCCAGCCCAGTAACGTGATACACACGGCTAGTCAAGTTACCTGTGGCGGCGCCGGTGCGGTAGTAAGTAACCGTCTAACGCCGCCGCCGAACAATCTGGAGTGTACTCTAGCATCGGCCGTATGCGCTGCCAGCCGGTACAGCAAATGAGCGTCGCGTGCTGCTAACGCCCAGCCCAGTAACGTGATACACACGGCTAGTCAAGTTACCTGTGGCGGAGCCGGTGCGGTAGTAAGTAACCGTCGCACGCCGCCGCCGAACAATCTGGAGTGTACTCTAGCATCGGCCGTATGCGCTGCCAGCCGGTACAGCAAATGAGCGTCGCGTGCTGCTAACGCCCAGCCCAGTAACGTGATACACACGGCTAGTCAAGTTACCTGTGGCGGCGCCGGTGCGGTGGTAAGTAACCGTCGCACGCCGCCGCCGAACAATCTGGAGTGTACTCTAGCATCGGCCGTATGCGCTGCCAGCCGGTACAGTAAATGAGCGTCGCGTGCCGCTAACGCCCAGTCCAGTAACGTGATACACACGGCTAGTCAAGTTACCTTTTGCCTAGATTTGTTTGTTTTATAATTTTGTAATCAATGACTTTCTCACTCAATTGACTTAATTTTTTTTTATGTAATATTGACAGCGGTTAAATGAAATTTGTTTTTAGTAATCGTATTCTTTTGTAAATTGTTGTTTTAATTATTATTATTTTAGGTTAAGTTTGTCCTGTTTTCATATACAATAATTATTGTGATTGAATAAATATATGAAATGAAATATGAAATATTACCTGTGGCGGCGCCGGTGCGGTAGTCAGTAACCGTCGCACGCCGCCGCCGAACAATCTCGAGTGTACTCTAGCATCGGCCGTATGCGCTGCCAGCCGGTACAGTAAATGAGCGTCGCGTGCCGCTAACGCCCAGCCCAGTAACGCGAGGTATACAGCGCAGAAGGCCTCGGCCAGTAACACCGGGAGGCGAGGTGCTTCCTCTTCTTCGGCCGCTCGAAGCGCGAGACCTCGTAATGCTGACACACCTAAACAAAAGTTTATGGTATTAAAATGGGCCTAAGCGTTTCACTAAAACTAGCTATTAAAGAAAGAGGTGAATTGTTTTTCAACTTCAAACTAAGTTATTTACAGATTGGATGGATTTTACGAGCAAACTTAACGTCACTTAACGGATGTTTGGCTAAACCCAATTTGCCAAGTAATAGGGGAAGCTGTTAGCAATAGCGTTGTCTAGCCTATTTTGGGGCTCTCTTCAGCGAGGGTAATCCCGCTATTTACGTTTTCAGTTTATTCGTTAATGTTTCTGCAGGCATTCAATATATTATTCATCATCATCATCATCATCATCAGCCTATGATAGTCCACTGCTGGACGTAAGCCTCTCCTATTAACTATGCGTATAGACTCATTAGGAGGTAAATGCCCATAATCGCCACGCTGGGCAAGCGGATTGGAGATCGCAGTAATCATAGTGGAGACCTATGATAACGCTGCTGCCCGTCATCAATCAAATCAAAGAATAGTTAGTGACACTTCAATCCCTTAGTCGCCTCTTACAACACCCGCGGGAAGAGTTGGGGTGGTGACAAATGTATTCTTACTGCCGTCACCACACGGCAAAATATTATTGTAGTTTACAAATCGAAGTCGTTTTAATTTACCTGGCCATTTGTTAGGTGGGGTGGTGACAGTCAGTTCTTCCGTAGAATATCGCCTCTGGCGAGCCAGCATATGAGAAGTGTGTGTTCCTGGCGTCTCTGCTATTATACTGTTACAAAAAAGAAACATTAATGAAGCAACTTTACCTAAAAAATGCGCAAGCGTAAGTTCTATAGTATCAATTAGTTGCGCCAGTAGTACAGTGTGAAAAAGTAGTAACATTTAACCTTTTGACCGCTGTAGTCTGTCAGACAATCAATATCCAGGTCACCTCGGAGCCTGATAAATAAGGTCTGATTTGGTTTTTATGGTCAGAAGTTCTGATCAGATTGGCGTATTTTTTTGTTAGTGACGACACGTGCATGATCGATGAAAAATTCACGGCGGTCAAAAGATTAACCTCTTATTCATAAACGTTTATCCCTTTTGGTTTTATCAATATGTCTGACTGAAAGGGACAAACAATACTTATCCGCGTGCTAAGTTAGGAGACGTTTATAAATAAGAGGGTAAGATTTTAAGTGTCGACCAGAAAAAGAGGACGAGCAAAAATTAGTTTGAGCTATTGTGTGGATTGGGAAACCTTGATACATAAAGCAACCACGTCACATAGTCGCGACCAATAAGGGAACATACCCATACCACGCGAGCCTTTTATAAGCGTTTTTTCCCCCCTCCCCCTGGTGACCAAGCGTAGTATATGCCAAGACCCCCCCCCCCCCCCCTGGTGTCACGTAGTATTTTTTGGTCTTTGGTCAGCCGTTTTGCGATTCTCAGAAATAGTGACGTGGTGAATGCAGTTTTAGTGATGGGAACAAACGATGGCGTGTAAGTCCGCTTTAAATTTTAATTACATTATTACAAAATAATCTCGAGATATACTAGTCACGTGACAAGATACCAGACCCCCCTCCCCCTGGTGACCAAGAGTGGTACTTTGACGGACCCCCCCCCCCCTAAACAGGTCACGTAGTATGGGTATGTTCCCTAACAGTAGGTCCACAAAACAGAAACGAATGAGATTCCTACCTGTCCGTATGATGATGCTTCAGATGGAAGGTATCAGAGTCACACAAGCTCTGGTAGATGCAGGCTGACAACGCTACGGCAAGCACTCGTAGCGTGTGTAGAAGGCGTGTCGCTGACCCACCCGGGATGCCCATTTCGCCCAGCGTTCCGAGCATGTCGTGCGCAACGGACTGAAAATAGTACATTACTATAGCCTCGTCCTGCCCGTCATACAAACTTTGAGCAATTGAAATTTAAACCTAATGAGTTTGAAAATATAGTTGCTTTTCTTTTGTTCTACATTATACATAAAAATAAATAATTTTCAGTGTAACCTCAACCTAAACGAGCTTTACATTAATTATTTGCCAAAAACGAATATGTCCTTTATAAATCACATTGGGCAGGACGAGGATAGAGGCCGGGACGAAAGTGGTTCCCGGCAGAAGACATATAGAAGACGATAGGTCTGAGGCGGGCAACCCCATATTTCCGGCCGAGGTATGTATAGTGCTTTTTTCAAACATGCAATGAAATAAACAACAAAAACATCAAAGTTTTATTTTTTTATATGCATAGGTGGCAGAATGTCATGATGCCTGTGCCACAAATGTATGTGGAATGGAATTAAAAAGAGCACTTTGCCGGCTAGGCCTTCGAGATTTGTATTAAATTCCATTAACGACCTCTTGCCCTAGTCGCGCCTGAAACGTCATACTTCGCAGCCTATTTTAAGGAACATAACAACAATATTTCATTGCATGTTTCAGAAAATAATATTACATTAGATTTACTGTTTAAGTCATAAGGGAATTTGATATCACAGCATAACGATAAAATAAATACTCTAAATAAGGTCAATGTCTGAACTATTATGATGCCACGTTTTAAAGTGTGCAAGTTTCAAACAGTATCCAATATGGCGTCTAATTGGAACTACTCGTATTGCAGATGCAGTTTATCCTCCTATAAAAATCAATAATACCCATGATTTTTCATATAGTAGTAACTACTCTTGCAGTAGTCATCACCAGCCTATGTTAGTCCACTGCTGGACGTAGGCCTCTCTTATTAACTATGCGTATAGACGCATTAGGAGGTAAATGCCCATAACCGCCACGCTGGGCAAGCGGATTGGCGATCGCAGTTGTGTCCACTATGATGACGCTGCTGCCCATCATGAATCTTGTAAAATGGTCAGTGACACTTCAATCCCTTAGTCGACTCTTACGACACCCGCAGGAGGAGTTGGGGTGGTGACAAATGTATTCTTACTACCGTCACCACACGGCACAGTAACACTGTCTTGCAGTAGTAACACTGTCTAACCTGCAGATGTCTGACGGGGTCAGCGACCACAGTGTTGTTGGTGGCCACGGCAGCGGCCAACAGCGGCAACGTGGTGGGGAACGGCAGCGGAGACAGGAGCTAGTGTTGTTTGTCTTGTCCCAGCTCTTGCAGTAACACTGTCTAACCTGCAGATGTCTGACGGGGTCAGCGACCACAGTGTTGTTGGTGGCCAACAGCGGCCAACAGCGGCAACGTGGTGGGGAACGGCAGCGGAGACAGGAGCTAGTGTTGTTTGTCTTGTCCCAGCTCTTGCAGTAACACTGTCTAACCTGCAGATGTCTGACGGGGTCAGCGACCACAGTGTTGTTGGTGGCCAACAGCGGCCAACAGCGGCAACGTGGTGGGGAACGGCAGCGGAGACAGGAGCTAGTGTTGTTTGTCTTGTCCCAGCTCTTGCAGTAACACTGTCTAACCTGCAGATGTCTGACGGGGTCAGCGACCACAGTGTTGTTGGTGGCCACGGCGGCTGCCAACAGCGGCAACGTGGTGGGGAACGGCAGCGGAGACAGGAGCTGGTGTTGTTTGTCCCAGCTCTTGCAGTAACACTGTCTAACCTGCAGATGTCTGACGGGGTCAGCGACCACAGTGTTGTTGGTGGCCACGGCAGCGGCCAACAGCGGCAACGTGGTGGGGAACGGCAGCGGAGACAGGAGCTGGTGTTGTTTGTCCCAGCTCTTGCAGTAACACTGTCTAACCTGCAGATGTCTGACGGGGTCAGCGACCACAGTGTTGTTGGTGGCCACGGCGGCGGCCAACAGCGGCAACGTGGTGGGGAACGGCAGCGGAGACAGGAGCTGCTGGTGTTGTTTATCTTGTCCCAGCTCTTGCAGTAGTAACACTAGCTCCATACGGACGGAGGCGAGTCCGCCGCCGCCTGCGCCTTGTAGCGAGCAGTAGGATAGCAGTGTTCGGAGGAGGGTTTCATTTGCTGTAACAAAATTTACAAATTTTACTTGAGTATCACATAATCACCAAATTTCTCCGATATCCCATCATCAGATCCTGACTTGGTGCCAATGCCAACGGAACCATGTCGGGGTTATACCTACGCATGGGTTTGGATTGATGGGATGGCATGGGAAAATTGGAAATCGTTTCACGATTCTCGAAGATATCAAGTTACATTAACATACAAAAAAACTGTCGAGAACCCAGCAGCTGTATTTTTTCTCCTTACTTGACCAATCAAGCCAAATGCTATGTATATACCTACCTAGAATACTGTATAATGTATCCCTCAAGCTACGTCTTTCTCTTAACTGCCCTCTGAACTTTGGCCTCAAAGTCCACCTTCTCCCTAATCAGCAGCTGATGCAGCGTGGGTCGGTCGGGCAGCGGCGGCGAGTCGACTTCACCGCAGATTCCTATATTTAGACACTAGAGTTTGTTAGAATGACTTGACGAACCTTTAAGCCACTTCTTCCTCCTAACCGCCCTCTGAACTTTAGCCTCAAAGTCGGCCTTCTCCCTAATCAGCAGCTGATGCAGCGTGGGTCGGTCGGGCAGCGGCAGCGGATCAACTTCACCACAGATTCCTATATTTAGACTGGAGTTTGTTAGACTAACTTGACGAACCTTTAAGCCACTTCTTCCTCCTAACCGCCCTCTGAACTTTACCCTCAAAGTCGGCCTTCTCCCTAATCAGCAGCTGATGCAGCGTGGGTCGGTCGGGCAACGGCAGCGGGTCTACTTCACCACAGATTCCTATATTTAGACACTAGAGTTTGTTAGAATAACTTGACGAACCTTTAAGCCACTTCTTCCTTCTAACCGCCCTCTGAACTTTAGCCTCAAAGTCAGCCTTCTCCCTAATCAGCAGCTGATGCAGCGTGGGTCGGTCGGGCAGCGGCAGCGAGTCTACTTCACCACAGATTCCTATATTTAGACACTAGAGTTTGTTAGAATGACTTGACGAACCTTTAAGCCACTTCTTCCTCCTAACCGCCCTCTGAACTTTAGCCTTAAAGTCGGCCTTCTCCCTAATCAGCAGCTGATGCAGCGTGGGTCGGTCGGGCAGCGGCAGCGGGTCTACTTCACCGCAGAGTCCTATATTTAGACACTAGTTTGTTAGACTAAGTTGACGAACCTTTAAGCCACTTCTTCCTCCTAACCGCCCTCTGAACTTTAGCCTCAAAGTCGGCCTTCTCCCTAATCAGCAGCTGATGCAGCGTGGGTCGGTCGGGCAGCGGCGGCGAGTCGACTTCACCACAGAGTCCTATATTTAGACACTAGTTTGTTAGACTAAGTTGACAAACCTTTAAGCCACTTCTTCCTCCTAACCGCCCTCTGAACTTTAGCCTCAAAATCAGCCTTCTCCCTAATCAGCAGCTGATGCAGCGTGGGTCGGTCGGGCAGCGGCGGCGGGTCGGCTTCACCACAGATTCCTATATTTAGACACTAGAGTTTGTTAGAATAACTTGACGAACCTTTAAGCCACTTCTTCCTCCTAACCGCCCTCTGAACTTTAGCCTCAAAGTCGGCCTTCTCCCTAATCAGCAGCTGATGCAGCGTGGGTCGGTCGGGCAGCGGCGGCGGGTCGGCGTCGGCGCAGATCAGCTCGCCGCCGCCGGCCGCGCCGCTCGCGGACGCGTAGCCGCAGAGACGGCGGAGGGCCTCTACCTCGCGTTCCAGCCAGATGTAGAGCTGGTAGCGAAGGTGGCCACCTGTGAACGAACAGGCGTGTTAAAAAAAACTGAAACTACTGATTCTTCCAGAATTGTATTCTTAGAACATGATTGGTATGTCAGTATGTCGCTACGAGATAGATTTTCAATCTTTTACTAACTATATGAATAAAAGAGGGATGGATAGTCTATCTCGCGGCGACATATTGACACTAATCATGTGCTACGCCCCCTGGACTTGTTTGGGGTCCTTCAAATCAGAATATTCAGCTTTTTCGATTTTATAGTTTTATTTCAGTTAGTTCGTTCGCGACACTCTAACGGCACAAAACGAGAATAGGGAGAGCGTCACGTATGAACATGTCAAGATATATATGAGTGAGAAAGTTTGAAGCTAATATTGTTGTAATATATATTCAGGAAAATCGGTTTCTGAGTCCAAGTGTAATTTGCGCACCAAAATAAATTGGTAATTTTTCTGAGGAACTTTAATGGGCAGGAACCAGTGATTGACGTTACAATATAATTTCTAAGAGCATGTACGGCATTGAACGGCTATAAAATAAGAATTATAAAACAAAAAATTACTTTGTTTAAAATGTGAATGAATGTAGGTAGACCATTGTCCGTCACCGTTGCTACCACCTAATATATAATAAAAAATGATTGAGATAATCATCATTCAAGAAAAGTTTCACTTAGAATCGTGGAATTTGGTTAGGGTGACCTTTACTGAAAAATAATAATAATGAGACTAGAGTAAGGGTAAACTCTATGCAATAAAATCAAACAATCATATAGTCATAATATTTTCTCAGGGTTCGCAGACCACGAACCCTGTAAAGTGTTCGAAACGTCGGAATGAAGTTAAAATTAGTTAATATACACGAGTTTATTCGTTTTCATAGTTTTATTTCAATCATATAGTCAATCATTAAAAAAAAATATTTCAGTTTTGACTCACCGTCAACTTCGAACCCAGTAGCAAGCGTGCTAAGTTCCTCCATCAATATCTTGAGGCACGCCGTGAACTTGAGCTGTTGCGCCATAATGTCGACCGACGGCGCCTCCTCTTCCTTCTCTTTCTCGCTCTCCGGCCCGTTCACGTCGGCCTCTTCGGTCTTGTCCATCTTCATTTCTAATGGTGGCGTGGATGCACCTGAGGCTCCGGAACTAAGAGATAAAGAATAGTTGAAAGGTAGTAAGAGTCAAGTAAACTATACAAATATTTATTCGCATCTGAATAAAACAGAACGGAAGACATTCAGTCATATCCTGAGATTGGATGGATTTGCGACATTCTTAGTGACTTACGTGATTTTGATGACATTTAGTATGAGATGTCGCACAAAAATCCGATCTCTGGTCATATCTCATTAGTCATAAACATTTCCTTAGCAAGGCCTTGTTTGTCTTACTTATCGCCTTGTTAAGGGATAGAGTTATAAGTATAAGTTAGGGGACGTTTATAAGTAGATAAGGGGGTAAACTTACAAACAATTGGTTATTGATCAAACACTAGTTCTGAATCGGAATAATCTATGGATATAAAAGTCCAGTTGGAAATTAACTCCCATATTTATATTATAAACGTCTCCTTAGCAAGCCTAAGTATTGTTTGTCCCTTTTTGTTTTATCAATATGTCTGTATGAGCGTAAGGGACAAACAATACTTAGCTAAATTAGGAAACGTTTATGAATAAGTGGATTAAAGTTTATGATAGCTGAATATTTCTCAGTCTCGTCTTGGGTTTTCTGTTGGGTTAAAAAATATAAATGAAGTCTGTGTGATGTCGGACCGTACCATAGTGATCATTCAATATAACGATCGCATGAAGTAAGTATCAGTCCTAAAGGTGCGTTCAAACTAAAAGAGCATTCGCTGTTCTAACCTCCCACTCTACGAAAAACGATCGGTACACAAAACGTGATTGGTTGATTTCGTAGAACGGGCGCTAGAACAGCGAATGCTCTTTTGGTTTAAACGCACCTTAATAGCTAATGCCAAAGCAGCACAAATAATAGTGTAACTCGATCTTTGTCGCACTAACAGAATAGACTGACAGAGAGAGAAAACTATGACACGCTACTCATAAGCGATTAGGACCTTGGCTACGCACCGAGGAAACACGCAAATAAGGTACAATGGAGATCAAAGTGGGGTAAATGCCCAGAAAAAACCAGGATAACAAAAGACCTACCCCTTATCATCGTCTTCGTCCCAGTTGAGCACTAGTTCGTCTTCTTTAGGCTTGCTGACGGGAGCGCCCCAGTCCATGTCTGTGGCTGTGGAGCCCCAGTCCATCTCTGCTGCTGGCTCAGGGTTCGCAGGTTCTATTGGACAAGTGATCAGTCAGTATTACAAGTAATATTTGTTTACAGTGGTTTTATGGCGTTTGTAAATCACAGCCCTCAGGATAGCACATCGCAAGTGAAGTTGAGATAAGTAGAATAAGCGTCCTTCAAAAAAAGTTTAACTGTTGGGGGGCTGCAATAGAATTTTAACAAGTAAATATCCCTGAAGTTGTCAAGCCCCATGTCTTTTTAGGATTCTTATTTTAGGAGAGCTAGTGTAATTTCCTGTGCAATTTTAGAATTGTAATTTTATTATCGTGAGACCTAAACACACTAAAATATTTAGCAAACAAGTAATTTAAGTAGATGCTCAACATGTTTCGACGGCCAGTGGGGCTCCTAAACGAATGTTACTTGTTTGAATAGCTAGCTGTCCCGTTTGGAAGTATAACCGGCGCTCGAGATATATTAGATGACTAGTGTCTCTCCTAAAGGATTCTTACTTGTCTCAATAGCATCAGCCAGCTGTCCCGTATGTATAGTCGCCTCGTCAACAGACGGCGCCGACACGGGGGCGGGTCGTCTCTCATCTCGAACTCGTGCGGGCAGTTTAGACAACACTTCGAGCGCGAGCGCCGGGCAACCGGCTTTGAAGTGACCGTGAGCTGTTTGGAAGTATAACCAGTGATAGATATTTGTTGGATTGCCACTCCTAAAGGAACCTTACTTGTCTGAATAGCATCAGCCAGCTGTCCCGTATGTATAGTCGTCTCATCAACCGACGGCGCCGACACGGGCGCGAGTCGTCTCTCATGTCGAACTCGTGCGGGCAGTTTAGACAACACTTCGAGCGCAAGCGCCGTGCAACCGGCTTTGAAATGACCGTGAGCTGTTTGGAAGTATAACCAGTGATAGACATTTGTTGGATTGCCACTCCTAAAGGAATCTTACTTGTCTGAATAGCATCAGCCAGCTGTCCCGTATGTATAGTCGCCTCGTCAACCGACGGCGCCGACACGGGCGCGGGTCGTCTCTCATCTCGAACTCGTGCGGGCAGTTTAGACAACACTTCGAACGCAAGCGCCGGGCAACCCGCTTTGAAGTGACCGTGAGCTGTTTGGAAGTATAACCAGTGATAGATATTTGTTCGACTGCCACTACTAAAGGAACCTTACTTGTCTGAATAGCATCAGCCAGCTGTCCCGTATGTATAGTCGCCTCGTCAACCGACGGCGCCGACACGGGCGCGGGTCGTCTCTCGTCTCGAACTCGCGCAGGCAGTTTAGACAACACTAACAACGCGAACAACCGGCTTTGAAGTGACCGTGAGCTGTTTGGAAGTATAACCAGTGACAGAGATTTGTTGGACTGTCACTCCTAAAGGAACCTTACTTGTCTGAATAGCATCAGCCAGCTGTCCCGTATGTATAGTCGCCTCATCTACCGACGGCGCCGAAACGGGCGCGGGTCGTCTCTCATCTCGAACTCGTGCGGGCAGTTTAGACAACACTTCAAGCGCGAGCGCCGGGCAACCGGCTTTGAAGTGGCCGTGAGCTGTTTGGAAGTATAACCAGTGATAGATATTTGTTCGACTGCCACTCCTAAAGGAACCTTACTTGTCTGAATAGCATCAGCCAGCTGTCCCGTATGTATAGTCGCCTCGTCAACAGACGGCGCCGACACGGGCGCGGATCGTCTCTCATCTCGAACTCGCACGGGCAGTTTAGACAACACTTCAAGCGCGAGCGCCGGGCAACCGGCTTTGAAGTGACCGTGAGCTGTTTGGAAGTATAACCAGTGATAGAGATTTCTTGGACTGTCACTCCTAAAGGAACCTTACTTGTCTGAATAACATCAGCCAGCTGTCCCGTATGTATAGTCGCCTCGTCAACCGACGGCGCCGACACGGGCGCGGGTCGTCTCTCATCTCGAACTCGTGCGGGCAGTTTAGACAACACTTCAAGCGCGAGCGCCGGGCAACCGGCTTTGAAGTGACCGTGAGCTGTTTGGAAGAATAACTAGTGATAGATATTTGTTGGACTGCCACTCCTAAAGGAACCTTACTTGTCTGAATAGCATCAGCCAGCTGTCCCGTATGTATAGTCGCCTCGTCGACCGACGGCGCCGACACGGGCGCGGGTCGTCTCTCATCTCGAACTCGTGCGGGCAGTTTAGACAACACTTCGAGCGCGAGTGCCGGGCAACCGGCTTTGAAGTGACCGTGAGCTGTTTGGAAGTATAACCAGTGATAGATATTTGTTGGACTGCCACTCCTAAAGGAACCTTACTTGTCTGAATAGCATCAGCCAGCTGTCCCGTATGTATAGTCGCCTCGTCAACAGACGGCGCCGACACGGGGGCGGGTCGTCTCTCATCTCGAATTCGCGCGGGCAGTTTAGACAACACTTCAAGCGCGAGCGCCGGGCAACCGGCTTTGAAGTGACCGTGAGCTGTTTGGAAGTATAACCAGTGACAGAGATTTGTTGGACCTGGAACCTTACTTGTCTGAATAGCATCAGCCAGCTGCCCCGTATGTATAGTCGCCTCGTCAACCGACGGCGCCGACACGGGCGCGGGTCGTCTCTCATCTCGAACTCGTGCAGGCAGTTTAGACAACACTTCAAGCGCGAGCGCCGGGCAACCGGCTTTGAAGTGACCGTGAGCTGTTTGGAAGTATAGCCGGCGCTCTAGACGTGTGATGCCCTCGTCGGACTCTTGTTGCAGGAGGGCCAGTGTTGCACCCTGTAAAAGAAATAAGCCAAATAAGCGTCTTAAAATATTTTTTTTTAATATTGAAATAAAAATCGCTGAAACAGGACAGCTACATTTTAATTTTCAACAGAATAATGAGTACACATAAGCATAATATACATTTTACAGCAGTGTCGATGACTGAGTGCTAGCGGAGACTTTATGATTTTAGATGACAACGGGCCAAATCATGGGCGCATCTCGGTGGCAACAGACACATACAGCGTGTTACATTAGCCGCTAATAACTTCAAACACACCGTATAATAATATAATTATGTCATACTGAGCAATTTTTAGTATCGAATCAACGCAGATATCGCAAAAAAAAACTTTTTCATTCATATTGATTGCGTAGTCTCGACGTTTTGCATGGGAAAGTTTTTTTTTTGCGAATTGCTTTGATTCCTTACTAACCGGTGCGCAGTATGACTTATATTGACGGTGTGTGTGAGTTTATTACTGGCTCAAGAACATTTAGTATCGGATCAATGCCGATATCGCAAAAAAAACTTATTCATACATATTGATTTCATGATCTCGACATTTTGTATGGGAAGTTATTATTTTTCGCAATTTCGGCGTTAATCCCATACTAAACGGTGTTCAGTATGACTTATACGGTATGTGCAAAGTAACACCCTGTCGCATTGACATTTATTTATTGGCTAAAGGATCAAACCGACCTGGCTGGGTAGATTATGCCGCTTAAGTCTTGGATGCGTGCGCAAGTACACATAAAAGTTGAACACGCTGGGTACTGGCTCGTTGTCGCGCGACTCCCGCGCCGTGTGCAGGCGGCCTGCGGGCGCCAATAGCGTGTCTAGGGCTTCGCCGTATCTCTTCAGCTCCCAGAGAGCCATGGAACGGTGTTCAGTATGACTTGTATGTGCAAGATAACACCCTGTCGCATTGACATTTATTTATTGGCTAAAGGGTCACACCGACCTGGCTGGGTAGATTATGCCGCTTAAGTCGCGGATGCGTGCGCAAGTACACGTAAAAGTTGAACACGCTGGGTACTGGCTCGTTGTCGCGCGACTCACGCGCCGTGTGCAGGCGGCCTGCGGGCGCCAATAGCGTGTCTAGGGCTTCGCCGTATCTCTTCAGCTCCCAGAGAGCCATGGAACGCACGAAGGGGTCCGGGTGAGCGCGCTCGAGGTCTATTTCGCCGTCTTCCGTCTCGCCACTGAGGAATAAATTACGTGTTAAACCTTGAAGCATTGGTGGGGCCCTGCAACCATAAATAACATGGACGTCTACCGCCAGTTCAAAAATGCCCCCAAAATCAATTGTTCAATTGTGCCAAGATGTGCAGGACAGCGCTTTTCTTAACACCGCGCATATTTCGGCGCATCACCTTTGACAAATGTTTATTGAATATCGCCAATCAAAAGTTTGACGGACCAATCACAACTATTATTAAATGGCGGTTTAAGTTTTTATAGGTTGACATTGAAATTCATAGCAGTGATGCATTAAAGAGTGGGTGACATTTGTCAACTAAAATTCAGGACCGTTTTTGAAAGGCAATTTACTATGGCGTGCGGCTTCCATGTTTTATTTGTTCGTAGGTGGGGCCCTTACAGATACACTTCGACCCATTGAGATCTTTTATGTAAAACCTTGAAGCTAAGTAGTAGATCTTGTTTGCGACATGAGCAACAATGGAAGCGATGATATTTCATTTGAGGAGGGTATTTTCAAAAGGGCTTATTTCCACTGTGTCAATAGAGAGTATTTCTCTTATGAAACAAAAAAAATAACTCTCGTTGACAGAGCGGTAATAAGCCCTTTTCTACATTCCTCATTTGTTTTAAACAGTTTTTTTATAGCTGAAAGTAGACTTTTGAGAAATACCACTAGTAGACGGAATAACTTTATGACATAGCTTAGCATTTACACAACCGTAAGGATCATATGGCAGATAAAATGTAAAATAATTGACTGTTGCTGTAGCTTCAATAAAAACAGCTCAATCAATACCATTACAAAGTAGGCGGGAATAAAAATAAAACAGCAACATCGAAAAATCATGTAAGAAAGATGTAAAAGTTTACCCGAGAATTTCATCCATAAGCAATTTCTTTAAACTTGGCGACGTTGGATTATCAGTCTCGTACAATCTGGCAACGACCATTGCCAGCTGCAAATCGCCTAGTCGAGTTATCAGCACCTACAAAGAACAATTTCATCTCACAAACGTATTCGGACAAAAGCCAATGCTGTCAAAATAATAAAATTATTAAATAAAAACCTATAATATAAGTAGTGTATTTATATATGGAATATATGTGTTAATTCATGCATAAGTGCTTCTTTTTAGTAAGTTTGTATTATTTTAATTGCACCGCCCACAATCTCTCTGCTTTGCCTAAAGGTTGACTTGTAGAGAATGCCTTATGGCATTAAGTCCGCCTTTTGTACATCAAGTTTTATTTTGTGCAATAAAGGTTAAATAAATAAACCTAACCCGATGAAACGAAACGATATGGAATCAGCATCGTCAATACAAAAGTTGATTAGTTTGCTAGAAAAAAATATACAGCACGCTCTATTAATATAATTATTGGGTGACACACCATAGTAAAGCCACGTCTGCAAAAAAAATTGATTTTAAGGGTGAGCCCGGATATAGCAAAGAGTGACTGAAAACCCCTTCTAAACTTGACTGTATTTGAGTATTAACATCAACTTTGCCACCAGCATCTAGCGGGCCAGCAAGGCGGTGGCAACTAACAGGTTACTGATTGTCTCCTGTTCGTTGCCGCCGCGATTTGGGCTCTACTTTTTCACTTACGATCAGGTGGAGTGGAGCCACTTTGTTGTGCCAACGTTATTTTTATTGAGTCGGCAACGCGCATGTGACACCCTGAGGGTGCAGACGCCCATAGGCTACGGTGACTGCTTTCCATCAGGCGGGCCGTATGCTTGTTTGCCACCGACGTGGTATAAAAAAAATTACCTCTAAGGCATCTTTCAAGGCTCCTCCTAGTAAGAAAAAGGCGGCGGCGTGTTCAAAACGCTGTCGTCCGAGCAGCACGAAGGCGTTTTTAAGAGCCGCTTTACGCCAGCGATCCTCAGAAAAGTCGTTTGAGAAGAACTGTAGAGAAATTACAGGCAATTAATATACATATGGTGCATTCCACGAAAAAGTCCACCGATGTCCCGTACGAACACGGTTTTTCGCAAAATTGTGAGTTTATCGAAATTCTCTTTAGTGACTACAGGAGTCAAAAATTGCTCAAAGATATACATAATAACTAATAACTTGGAAGAAAACTCAAATTATCGAAATATACACGCGTTTGTACGGGACAGCCCATGGAATGCTCCACATGCACCATGAATATGATTAAACGGTTAAACTCACATATATTTAGTCACTACGCGCGACATGTTTCGGAGAGCCTAGGTTTCCATTATCAAACACTGAGCGTACTCTAAATACACGCGACTCTAAATGAGCGTAGTGAGTAAATACACGAGAGTTTAACCGTTTAATTATATTTATAGTTATTATGTCTCACGAAAGTTTGAAATCAAATATGCACCATGCCTTAACTGCCTTAATTTTAGGGTATTCAACGGTTTGTAATAAAAAAAGCTAAGGATACGAGTCTAGTCACATCGAATTCTGCTAGATACAACACGTTATTGAACATATCAATTACAGATAATGTCCGCTAAATGATGTACAGATATTTGCCTATAAGACTAACAACGGAGATCACCAGATTATTCGCCTTTCATCAGCTTTCAAATAAAAAGGAATTTTCAAAATTGGTTCAACCAGTCGGATATTATAAAAAAAAAATAGTCGAATTGAGAACCTCCTCCTTTTTTTTGAAGTCGGTTGAAAACAGGCAATCAGTTAATACTCACGGCAGTCATCTTTTCGTCTCTATTCGACCTAAACAATCCCCATAGCAGCATCCTCTTCTTCATAGCGAGGTAGTACAATGCGGCGTCCATAGGGTCTTGCTTGGCCATGTAAGCGGCGCGCGCCAGTCGCTCAACGCATACGCGTAACAGGTCACCTCGGATCCACCAACCAACACCTGAGACAATTTATACGTCACTGAACAGAGAATCATGTTACGCCAAAGTGTAGTCCAAATCTTAGTGCAGATGTACATTACTATAATGCTGGGGTCGCCAAATGATGGGCTACTGTCTGTATCCGGACAGCCGAACATTTTGTGGGTCCACGAGAACACTACAAATTGTTAGTGCAAGTTCATTCCGTACTTTGCATGAAATTAAAATTTATCTGTTGAGATCAATTTGAAAACGGCCGGCCGAAGTGACTTTTAGTAATTCCATTTGTTTAATATACCTATTATTTCCTGTGAAATATAGTCCAGACCGCGAAAAGTCATATCATTTCATAAAGACTTGTAGCAAAACTACGCCGTGCCGCCGAATGGTGTCCCGCTGAGCGAGTGGTAAGCAGCAGGGCGGGTATCCATAGTGCTTCGCCGATGGAATAATAGCTTACCTAGCTCTCTCATAGTTGTCCACTTGGGCTGTCCTTTAGAATACCCCGGTATTAAGGCCAGCAGTTGTTCGTGGGTCTCAGAGTGGAAGGCCCACACTAAATTGCAGGTGCCCACGCCGTTCCGCTGAAGGGTGGCGCGCTGAGCAAGGGGGAGGCAGCGAAGGAGATAGCCGTAGTGCTTCATGGCGAGAAGGAAACGGAGGCCGCAGTCGTCTAAAGAGTCTGGAAAGAAAGGATCGTGTTGCATTACATTCGAAACGAGTTTATGTAGCCATGCTTTGATTTTTGCAATAGACTCTATTCCTATGTAAAATTAGAGTGATGACATGTAGCTAAAGTGAAATGAAGCATGTCAGTGGGTAGAAACGTGTCAAGAATTGATCAAAATAAACAAAGATGTATCATTACAGATCACTACATCAATTAAATTGTTAGAACACCAACACGAAACGTCCGTAAACGGGCCCATCCAATTAAGTAACTGGGACGTGTGGTGTAGAACAAAACCTATTATCGTCGTTGAGATTGCCAATTCCGTTATGTGCACGATTTCAGGAACTGAAATATCAATCCAAATGACATATGTTTACAGTCTTCTTTTGTCAAATTTGAAATTTACACATAACGGAATTGGCAATCTCAACGACGTTATCCTACTTAACAGCAGTAGTGCTGTTAAGTAGGATAACGTCGTTGGGATTGGCGGGACGAAATCGACGCGTTTTAGTCGAGATGGTGGGAACAATCAAGTAACCGGAAGAAAAAGAGGCCTTTGCCCAGGAGTGGGACACTAAAATAGGGTAACAAAGTAAGACAACATTTTTCCGTCTACTAGACTTCCCAAGTAATACCTCAAATCTAATAGGCAGAGTCTTCCAAATCGAGCAAATTCATCTAGTGCAGTGAGTTTAGCCCGAGCAAGTGTATGAATGTATATGTAAGCATCCGGGATGAGATGCGACCTGCGAACAGCCCTACCAGGTAATCCTCCTTGCAATATCTCCTGCCCCGTTCCTTGCGCTACGTCGTCGCGAGCATTGGCAGCGAAGTCGGCGTCGTATGTCGACACCGTGTTGGCCTAATCGAGCAAATGCATATATTTGCTTCTGGTCCAGTGATCTTAACCCAGACAAATGTGACTCGCGAATTATAAAACTTACCAGGTAATATCTCCTGTCCAGTACCCTGCGCTACGTCGACGCGAGCGTTGGCGGCGAACCGTTCGGCGAAGTCGGCGTCGCATGTCGACACCGTGTCGGCCAAAGCGAGCAAATGCATCTGGTCCAGCGAGCTCAATCCGGGTAAGTGGGTGTGAGTTAGGAGCCGGGAGAGAATGCGGCCTGCGAATTATAACATTATTGTAGAATAAACTGAAATGACTTATTGCGTTTGTAATATTATTCATTTGCACGCTATAACAAACAGAGTATGGCTGTTCAATATATTGTGTAAACATCTGTAAACCAATATTCAGCAAATAAACGATTAACTTAATTTGAATAAAGCAGTGCTTTAGGGTATTTTGCGCAATAATTTGTTAAGTATTAAGCGGGTATAAAGTT
Source organism: Thaumatotibia leucotreta (assembly GCA_025490895.1). Taxonomy (NCBI): domain Eukaryota; kingdom Metazoa; phylum Arthropoda; class Insecta; order Lepidoptera; family Tortricidae; genus Thaumatotibia; species Thaumatotibia leucotreta. The sequence goes on along the minus strand of JALPQI010030484.1, from coordinate 4,487 downwards.
CAGCTGAAAAACAGAAAAACGCTGTACCGATCAAGGACAGATCTCTAAAATATGTTTGGTGCCTCATATGTTTGATGTTGTTTTTCTCTGGTATTGCGATCTGTACACACTATCCTAGACCAGATATTATGTAATAAGATTGTAAGTGCTTGTTTTGCTATTATGAAACCTTAGTCGTCCATAAGTTACAGCCAGTGACATTTTTAAAAGTTTTATATAACCTAACTTTTATCCATCCTTAAGTGTTCAATCAGTGAGTTGCTCTTGGGAAAAATCAAGGACACATCTAGACCGAGCTACGATAGATTTACATGTTTGTGCACTAGTCTTCTAAGGCCAGAATGCACCAAACTTTTATTCGAAGCGTAACGCTTACTCTCGGATAGTATGTCAAAACTCCATAGTAATTTGACAGAAGTATCTGAAAGTAAGCGTTATTCTTCGAATTGAAGATTGGTGAAATCGAGCCTTAGCAGTTCAACATGATCAGATCAGGCATTGAGATTTTATCAGGCCTGTGCATTAGCGCGTTCGGTTCGGACTGTCAGAGCTACCCCGGGGAGGCATAAGTAGGGCCTCACGGCGAGCGGTGACGCACATCGCGCAATCACGAATGTTGTTCGTCGAATATCTACGCACTTATTCAACCGCTGTCAGAGAATTGGAAGGTATGGTTTTCTGTACTTGTACTAATATGTATTCTGTGATTTTATTCAAAGTGTTACCTTGCCGGGGCCCAAAATGCGACAACGGTTGCCTCTCGGGCGGCATCGACGGCCGGCGGTCAACGCACTCCTCCTCATCTAATAACAGGGCGTCCAAATCTTCGTCTACTTCCATGGCTCCATCAAACAGATCACCATAATCCTGAAATTGGTTTGAGGTTAGGCAAAATTATAGTTGAATGAGATTTTTTTGCTATTTTTCACGAAAACATCTGACATTCTCATTCAACGAGAGCAGAAGATTCCTGGTAGTTTGTATTGCGTAAACTTGCCATTATCCAATCGGAGATATAGTCCGAGTTCACATGATAGGGAAAAGGGTAATCCATATCAAATAATATTCGATTGATGAGCCGTTCGTTTCATGAACACTTCAGCACAGTCACACATTGCTCTTGATACTTTTAAAATCTAAGAAACTAGCAAAAATCGAAAGACCGTCCAGAACACAAATTGTACAAAGGACTAAGAACACATTTTACGTCAATAGTCCTGAATCGAAATATACAAAAAAAAATGCTAGTAAAAATAGTCAAAAGTATATTTTGAAGGGTCTACTGAAAGAAAATATCTCATCATCATCATCATCATCATATCAGCCGAAAGACGTCCACTGCTGAACATAGGCCTCCCCCAAAGATTGCCACAATGACCGGTCCTGCGCCACCCGCATCCAGCGGACTCCTGCGACCTTCACCAGGTCATCAGTCCACCTTGTGGGGGGCCTACCCACGCTACGCCTTCCGGTACGTGGCCGCCACTCAAGAACCTTCCCGCCCCAACGGCCATCGGTTCTACGCGCAATGTGCCCCGCCCACTGCCACTTCAGTTTAGCGATTCGGAGAGCTATTTCGGTTACTTTGGTTCTGCTGCGGATGGTCTCATTTTTAATCCGATCACGCAGAGAGACTCCTAGCATAGCCCTCTCCATTGCCCTTTGGGTGACTTTGAGCCTTCTTATGAGGCCCATTGTAAGCGGCCACGTTTCAGTACCGTATGTCATCACTGGCAACACACACTGATTAAAGACTTTCGTCTTCAAACACTGCGGAATATTGGACGAAAATATGTGTCGTAGCTTCCCGAACGCTGCCCAACCGAGTCGGATTCGACGATTGACCTCTTTCTCGAAGTTGGACCTACCTAACTGAATAGTTTGCCCTAGGTATATATATTCGTCTACAACTTCGAGTGTAAAGTCTCCGATTATTACGGGAGTTGGTGCTACATGGGAATTCGACATGATTTTCGTCTTATCCATGTTCATCCTAAGACCAACTCGCTCGGAGGCTTTACTGAGGTCAACGAGCATAGTACTTAAGTCCTCCAAGGTCTCAGCCAAGACTACTATATCGTCAGCGAATCGAAGGTGAGTGAGGTACTCGCCGTTTATGTTGATACCCAGCCTTCTCCAGTCCAGAGTCTTAAAGACATCCTCCAGTGCAGCGGTAAACAGCTTAGGGGAGATAACATCTCCTTGCCTAACTCCCCGCTGCAGCAGAATAGGTTTCGAGCTCTGGTCTTGGAGTCGGACTGACATTGTGGCGCTCTCGTATAAACACTTCAACACCTCGATATAGCGGTAGTCGACTTGGCACCGTTGGAGAGACTGTAGTACCGCCCATGTTTCGATCGAATCGAAGGCTTTCTCGTAGTCCACAAACGCTAAACAGAGGGGCAGGTTATATTCTTCGGTCTTCTGTATAACCTGGCGAAGCGTATGGATGTGGTCTACGGTACTAAAGCCTCTTCGGAAACCGGCTTGTTCGGGAGGCTGGAAGTCATCAAGCCTGCGTGCAAGACGATTCGTAATGACTCTTGAAAACAGCTTATAGACATGGCTCAGAAGTGAGATGGGTCGGTAGTTCTTCAATAAAGCGTTGTCACCTTTTTTGAAGAACAGTACCACCACACCTCTGTTCCATGCCTTTGGCGTTCTCCCTTCCAGTAAGACGGAATTGAACAACTTCTGAAGGGCCGTAAGGATCGGTTTTACCACCCGCCTTCAGAAGCTCAGCTGTAATTCCGTCCTCCCCAGGCGCCTTGTTATTTTTGAGCTGTTCAAGAGCCATTCTAATCTCGCACAGGCTGATGTCCGGGATATCTTCTGTATAGTGTCGGGTCAGTCTAGCTCTGAGGTCTTCCGCTAGATCAACTTCGGGTCTGCTAGTTGACGTGTACAGCTGTCCATAAAAACCCTCTATCTCACTCAGCAGCTCAGATCTGGATGTGACGATTCTACCATCCTCAGTCTTTAATTTGGCGAGCTGGCTTTGCCCAACAGACAGATCCCTTGCAAAAACTTTAGAGCCCTTGTTCCGCTCGATGGCTTCTTCTATACACTTGGTACGGAATTGGCGCATATCGCGTTTGAGGGACTTAGAGATCTGTCTGTTGAGCTGCCGGTATAAAGTCGCATCAACTGAGGATTGTAGAACCAGTTCACTTCTTTTTTTCCATTAGCTTCTGAGTGGAGTCTGAGAGCTTTCTGGTCTTATTTGTCCGCTGGGTCTTAAAAAACTTAGACCCAGCGCTATGGACAGCTTCCACAAACCCGTCGTTGAATACGTCCACATCATCGCCTAGGCAATCGAAACGGTTTTTGGAGTTCCAACTGAAAGCTCTCGGGGTTTTGGAGATGGAGTGCAGGACGGAGCGTAGACTTCATCAGTCGCGAGCGTTCTAGCTTAGGACATATATTCAACGTGCCTCTTACCAGGCGGTGATCGCTACCGGTTTTAACCGTACTGATCACAGAAACATCGTTGAATATATGTCTCTTCGTCGACATGATGAAGTCGATCTCGTTTTTAGTTGCACCGTCGGGACTCATCCAAGTCCATTTTCTGTGCTCGCGTTTCTTAAAGAAGGAGTTCATCATGTAGAGTCCCCTCCTTCTCCAAGAAACCAGCCAGCAGATGGCCCCGGTGGTTCCGACGTCCAACCCCAAATTGCCCCACCCTCAGTTCGTCACCATCTCTCTTGCCCAGTTTCGCGTTTGAAGTCCCCCATAACAACGGTGAAGTAGGTTCTGGAGCTATGCATGGCTTTTGAGATATCATCATACATAGCCTCCACCTCGTCGTCGGAGTGTGTCGAAGTCGGCGCGTACACCTGTATGACCTTCAGCGAGTATCTCTCAGATACTCTGAGTATAAGGTACGCCACCCTAGCCGACACACTCTCGATCTTCACCACGTTGTTTACGAGGGACTTGTGGACGATGAACCCGACACCTCCCTGGGACTGTTGGTCGCCCTCCCGGAAATAGAGCAAGTTGCCGGACTTTAGGATTATCGTGTCCTCGCCCTCTCTTCGGACTTCTGACAATCCCACAATGTCCCAACGCAACTTGCTCAATCCTTCCTCCAGTTCCACTAACTTTTCGTCGGTCCGCAGTGTACGTGTGTTATAAGTTGCCAGGGCCAGAGGTCGTCGGTGGTGGTAGCCGGATCTTTGCCGGAGATTCTTAGCACCCCTGACCCCGCTAGCACCCTGGCCGCTACCATAACCAGGGCACCGGGGGTCGCCGGAACCTCGGGGCCGCGGCCCTTTTTTTGTGCTATCATTTTATTTTGGGGGGTATTTGCCATAATCGCCACGCTTGGCATGCGGGTTGGCGATCGCAGTGTCTCCACCGCACTTTAGGGATGCTGCTGCCCATCCCCCGGTGGTCTTGGTCGTAGTTTTCAGACATACCCGGGTCAAGTGTATGATCAGTAACACTTTAGTCCCTTAGTCGACTCCTACGACACCCACGGG